>OMNM01021644.1:12362-28852 GCA_900302745.1 Parablennius parvicornis | reverse complement strand
ATATTCAGCTGACAGTGAAGAGAACGCTTCCACAAACAGGATCTACATGGAAGTGACATCTGAGGGGAAACCTCACCTGTGAACTCAAAGTTGTTTTGAACACAAGCGCTCCATTGTGAGGTATTTGGCATCAACCCTCAGTTCTGCTCAAATGAGAAAAACAAAGACTTTGCTTTGGTTTTTGTGTATTCATTGGCTCTGTAGGAGGTCGTGCCTTTAAAACTGGAGATAAAAATCATTTATCTCATCTATGTACACAAATACGTATCATATTGCAGAGGCTTTCAATTTCAAAGTTAAAAATAAATTGTGTAAATGAGACAAAGAGGAACTATACAGAGTGCATAGAAACAAATGCTTTGTCAGAAAGTGTGTGTGTGGCAGTTGAATATCAAACACATCAGTAAGATTCTGTTCCAGGAGAACAGTATAATACAAAGGACATAAATCATGTGTGACAATAGATATCCATGCCTCTTACATACCCAAGTTCCCGCTACAGAGGCTGGAGCCTATCGCACAGATGACAGTCTAACACAAAACCACTTCAGACATGAAAACAATCATGTACACACACACTCACACACAGTATGAACCAACTAACCGGACAAACATGTCTTTGGAACCGCGTTACGAAAAGAAAGAGAGAAAGAAAGTAACTGTCAAAATGATGTAGTTGGCTTGAAAGGCCACTAGTGTATGCTGTTGTTTGTTTTTGTAATGAAACCACACACATATGTGCAGAGAACAATATGTTATAAACATTAGCAATGAGAGTACACAGACATTTGTATGGAGAGATGATGAATTTGATGGTATTAGGGGTGACTGTCACCTATAACTAAGTGACCAACCAACTAATCAGACATTAATAATCCCCTTGGGGAAATAGTTTCTTTGACACATCCTGTTTCTAGGTTGTGGAGGTAAGGCTATATCAAGACGCTACGGGGAGATAATGGGGGTCAAGTGTCTTGCTCAGGGACCCACAGTGGTGATTGAACCTGCAAATTTAAAATCTCCAGTCTGCCTCTCTAACATCTAGGCCACCACTGCCCAACTTAAAAAAAGGAAGAAGTCGTGTTTGTTATTGTCCATCTACTCGCCCATGAGCAAAGGAGCCATAGCATTTTCCAAAAGTTGCACTTTGGGAGCTGTTTAAAAAAGTTGGATTTTCACTGGCTCTGAGCACTGTTGTCATGTAAAGAAACACCAAAATATAATGAAAATGTTATGTTTTCACTGGAACTTTGGTTCAAGGCTCCTTGGCTTCTTCTTGTGTCTGATTGCTGCTCCCTACCTTGATGAGTCACCCATGGCTGAATGTGATTGTCTTCCTCTGGTGGCGTCTTCTGTGTGTTCTACTTCTGGGTTCATCTTTGTTTCTGTGTTCTGTTTCCCTGTGCTTCAACAATAACAGTCTCCTGAGATCTCCACCCAATAAAATCAGCTCCAGGTCCACCAACCGCAATGTCTGGCATCTTCTGATCCAAAGACCCCACTCTGGGATTAACCACTGTTTCATAACTCTGCATGCACTATATTTACAGACATAATGTCCAGTAGGCCAGGTGCAATATGTTCAAGAAACCAAAGAAGGGATGTTTCCTGACAGCTGAGATAAAGATCCATCCATCTTGTGAACCACTTAATCCTGGAACCAATCCCAGTTAACTATGGGCGAGGGTAGGATGCACCTGGACAGGTCACCAGTTTATCACAGAGCACACACATACAGACAGACAGCTACACACAATCAAATTTAGAGTCAATGTAGAGTCACTAATAAACTTGACACCGATGTTTTTGGACTATGGGAGAAAAACTGATCACATACAGGGAGAACATGCAAACTGCACATAGAAATTGCACACATGATTTTAACCAGTGGCCTCACTGTGAGGTGACAGCGCTAACCACTGCTCCACCTAGTGTATATCATAGCAGCTGCTAACATTTTCATGTAAAATCCCAGAGGAAGTACAGCTTCATGCAGAATTTAGTGTTGGATCATAAAAAATTTGAGTTAATAGTTGATTTGATGAATGAGAGTTGAGCCTGCTCTGCTTCACTTTGATTGTAAAATACAGTTATTTGATATACCAGTGAAGTTGTTTTAATTACTGTGAAATGTAGATATATTTCGAAGTCCCCCTGCAATACAAATAATTCAGCAGAGAAGGGATGCGTGGAGCTATTTATTTATGTATCTTCTCTGAAAATAACATTTACAAAGTGCTAAGAAAAACTAATCGAGCACATGGGAAACATAGGAACTCGGAGATTATAAAAGTGCTAATAAATTCAGACTGAGAAACACAGAGAAAAAGGCATAAAGTTAGCGGATACAAGCACAAATTGAATTCCAAACAAGATAATAAAAATAAGAACACAATGTCATATAAATGCAAGTCTATAAAATTGCATCTTGAATGGTGATTTAAAAGCAGTCACTGATCCTGTGAGCCTTATTTCTTCAGGAAAAGTCGAGGACCCTGGTAGATAAT
This sequence comes from Parablennius parvicornis, assembly GCA_900302745.1. Classification (NCBI taxonomy): domain Eukaryota; kingdom Metazoa; phylum Chordata; class Actinopteri; order Blenniiformes; family Blenniidae; genus Parablennius; species Parablennius parvicornis. The sequence goes on along the minus strand of OMNM01021644.1, from coordinate 26,345 downwards.
GCTTGATGCTTGAACTTTAAAAGTGGTCAATAAAATCTTGAGAGCCCTGTTTACAAGACAATGTTTGAAGTGAAAAAGCATCGTTTTTGCATTGCAGAAAAGTTTGCAGAAACCAGTGGGTTTGCATGAAGATAAGGTCACTTTAGCAGGGGATGCATGCGATCTTTAAAAATTAACAACAATATTGAAATAAAATACCCTTTTAAATGTACTATTTCGATAAGAAGTGCTCCAGGTCATGAAGTAATCCAAGTCTGCTCTTTCACTTCATTCCACAATGTTACAGTTTTTCTTCCAGTGCACTCGGTGCACCAAGTTCATCGCAGTGAGATTCTCCTCCATGCCCCAAAGGAAGATTTTGCTTTTTGAAAAATCTGGGGCATATAAAAATACCTGCTGGGTAGCAGAAACCGTGTGGTGGGTTGGATAAAATGCAAGCTCATGCAATAGGTAATGATAGTCGTGAACGATAATTACAAATGTGGCATCTTGTTAAGTTGCCACTGCCAGCGCAGCTTGTACACACTAATCTTGTCCCGTCATGCAGCGCCTCTCCCTCCTCACCCAGCGGTGTTGGTACCTGTCCTTTCACACCGAGCCGGCTCCGCCCTCACTACCTGCACTCAACCCAAACCCAGATAGTTCAAGCTAGGACCCTGTAATCACAACATCCCCGCAGTGTTTATGGCCCAGTGAATCAGGAGCATGGACAGATTTACCCATGGGCCTCAGAGGGGCTGTTCCCAGCATCTCCCCAACAAGAACAGACACGACCCCCACTGCTAACAACGGCTCCGCCAGCCTCCGGTATGGATGTCTTCTGCTACCAGTGCCACCTCACCTAACCCCACCCAGGCTGCAGAGGCTTGCTTTCATGTGTGTAGTTTGTATGTTCACTCTGTGCATGAATATATATCTTCAATTCAACATGGTGAGGTGACTCTACATCCTGTGTGTGTGTGTGTGTGTGTGTGTGTGTGTGTGTGTATGACTGTCTGTTTCTCTGCGTTTAACCTGAAATGGACCCTTATTAAATCCTGTACGAATAGCAAGGAACGACCCCGAGCCAGAGAGTTCCAGCTCCTGCCATCTGGAAAAAGATTTAAAGTCCCAAGACTTGAGATTGCACACTATAGGAATAGCTTTGTTTCTGCTGTTGTAATTTTAAACAAGTCTTAGTGCACTTTATTTTTAGGTCTTATCTTATAATTTAATGGAATTGTTTTTTGTTTTTTTTTAACCTATTTATAGTAACTTTTTCATCATGTACAGGTTTCAGGTTTTTTAGATTGGGATTGTAGTGGTTGGTGTGTTTATTTATTCACTTTATTCCAGTCAGTGAGTCTGTGAGTACCTGTCCATGTCTGTGCTCTCTGCTGCTTTTACTGCCCTGTGTTTCTTTTTTAAATATCTCATTGTGAATTGTCAGATGCCTTCTCATGCTGTTGAAGAAAGAATCTACCTGTAGATATAGAAACAGTCACCTTGACCTTGAACTCAACCTCCAACCCCCTGCAAACCTATGGTCACGTTTCAAGTGAAAATGTTTTTGTGTTTTCATATCAGAAAAGTTTCTCATTTATACAGCAATATTTTGAAAACTATGTTTTGTTTATACAGAGATTAGAGAAACACTGAAAAAGATGTAGTAGGAAAGCCAGGTAAATGATACGCATGGGAGTACACGATCATTTGTATAGAGAGACGACAGTGACTGTAAACTATAAAACTACCGAGTTCCATGAGAACATGTACTGGGAGTCGTGACACTCTGTTTACTACAGATTGGTGTGCATTTGCAGCGTTTCAGAAAATTTCCCCTCTTTCCACAGAGACAGAATCGGAATGTTTCGGAATGCTCCACCTTGGAAATCATTCTCAAAAAGCTGTGTGTTCATTAGTTTACATAGAAATGGATTTGGGGGATTTTTGAAAAGTTTCAGTTTTGCCCTTTTCTACGCAACTGAAGCATTTTTTTTTTTTTTTTATAAAGTTGAGTTTTCAGTGGCTCAGAGTACTGTTGTCATGTAAACAAATATCCACAACGCTGTGAAAGTTGTCCATTTCCCATCTCGAAGTTCGTTAAGGTGGGTTAGATGTTGGATTGTTGGAAGTCTCTGGAGAAGCTGAGGGATTAACACAGCATTTGAGTTAAGAAGTGCCCTTGGGCAGCAGGACACAGACTTCCTGCCACCTGTCATCAGAGCAGCCCCACATGGCGCGTCATGGCCTGTTGATGTTCACACCAGTTTGCAGTGAAACACTCAGCTCAGCTGCAGTAGCGCACACTTTTTCCAAGTGACGCTCATTCCTTGCATCACGAGGGAGTTGGAAGCACTTTCCCATCTCTTCACTCCTCTCTCTTCCCATCCTCCTCTCTCTTTATCTCAGCCTTAAGTCTCCATGGGTTCTTTCCATTAGCCACTCTGCCCGCAGAAGTCTCCTTTCAAATCACACTGTGGAGTGACTATAGCCCGAGGGCCTTAAGGGACTTCATCATCAACGCTTCCATCTCCCACCTGGAAAACGGGAATCGAATGGCCTTGGAAGAAACTCATTACTTCAGTGATTCCTCTGTGGTTCTAAATTGTGATTGGAAGGATTGTGAATTTCTTATCAAATTTTCAAAAGAGCAAAGAGGCATGGAGAGATGCATACCATGTCTGCTAGATTAATCTGGGCATGGTTAATCCCAGCAAGTGACAGCAGCAAGAGAATACCTACAATATGGCAATGTTTACACTTGCTTCAAGCCATGTAATAGAAATCCTGCCCTGCATAATCAGTGCCTTTCTGGAAGTTTAATTTAATTCCCTGGGGTGTGTTTCACCTGAGAAAATCAGGATCCAAATATGCAGAATAAACTAACGCTGAATTCTGACACCATCATGAAGTAACTGCTACCTGGATTTGGAGGAAGCAAAAAGACACCTGATCCATGATGTGGACCATGTTCAAGGTGTAAATACATCTTTGGGGAGACAAACTCTATTGGGATATAACATGAGGAACCAATTGACCAGAAGGAGTGTCACTTTTTGGGACTCTGTACTTTATTGATGTCAATGAATTTCAAATCATTTCCTCAACGTGGCCACCGTCTATCTATAAAACATCCACATTGATACCTGATCTTCCATGAGATCGTGCTAAATTGTACTCTTATGAAAAAATAGAATAAAATAGATTATTTTCCTTTTGTACAGGTACAACAAAATCAAAAGACAACTCTGTATATAAGGGCAGCTTAGGTAATATTGCTTATTTGACTTCACTCAAGCTATCTATTTTACTCTGTGTGGAGCTTTGCCAAAGGATTTCCCCCAAGGATTAATAAAGTCATTCTGATTTGAATGAGGGTCGTTAATGCTTTAGATCAGGGGTGTCAAACATAAAGCCAGTGGGCCAAACCACCAAGCAATAGCAACAATTTCAAAGAAAACATCGAGTTTTTAAAAAGAGTTTTTAAAAATAGTACAAAAAACAACACTGAGACCAGAGATATTGGTAATGCTACCACGAAAGTGAGCCAACTAGCACTAACCGAGTTTGTGAAAACATGCATAATGCAACAGCTATTGGAGAAGTATTTGGGATATTTCATTGTATTTTGTACCAGAGGTTTTCATTAAAATTTGCTTTTATGTTGAATTTGTAGTAATTTTCCATAGTAATTGTGTAGTTATGTGAATATATAGACATTTTCATCACATTCACTTTGTTCCACAGCAAAGAAAAGTTTAAAGTTTGAATGTAAAAGTTATTATAGCACTATTTCAACAGTCTGGCCCATTCAAGATTAAATTAAGCTGAATGTGACCCCTGAATTAAAATGTATTTGACACATCGGCTGGACACTATTTGCACAAGAACAATCTGGAAATGGAATCATCTCCGTGTTCATTTGCTTGCAGTCATCACAGAGTGATTGAATGAAGATCTGAGCACAAGTTAACAGAAAATATCTCGTAATAAAGTCTGTTAAGAAAATTTGTGGCAAGCCTGCCAAGAAGTTGTCTCCCACCACAATAACAGCAGCATGCTGTTGAAGGCAGAGCTGCTTTGCACAAAAACAGACTTAAAGATCATTTTTAAAAGTACTAAATCAGATTGTGCATTGTACAATAATATATTTGCATAAACTCCCCCCAGTAATCTGGACCACATGCCTGGTATTCCATGCTCATGAAGCAAACACACTAAATTGATAGTCTGTAGGTCTGTGAGAGGAGATTCCCAGTGCATCCATCAGTAGAGCAGCTTCCACAATACCAACTTTGTGCTCATTTTTAGAAAAATAAGCTTTTTTTCCATCAGGCCCTACAATGGAAAAAAGTGGAATTGAAGATGGAAATCACTGAAAGAAAATCTTTTGTCATACAGACAGATCAACAGTAAAATGTACACATGCTGTTCTATTTGACGTGGCTCTTCTATTTGGAACTATACGTTGAGTGGATTATTGCAGTCTCCAACTTTGAGCAGTAGAAGGTCAAGAACGTCTGAAGTGTTCCACTGAAAACCCAAAATCAGAACATAAATTGTCCTCAGAATGTGTCAGTCAGAGCGACACCACGAGGGCTTCTTATCCCCTCATCTGTCAGCATCTGATTCGAGGGTCCAGCTGGAGGCAATTTAAACTCCGAAGCTCCGGCTTTCCCACAGGGTGCACGCACTGTGCTTGGAGAACAGCCAGTCCTCTCCAGCTCTCATTTACCTGACATTATTCAGTAGTTTGCATTTCCTGTTCCCATGACCCTCGGATGCCTTCAACTCTGCGGCTACGACATTATTGCAGCAGAATTTAATTTCAGTGGAACAGAGCATCCTGACAGAGGTGTCCGCAGATCCTGTGAGGTCATATGGATGAGATTATATTATGAAACAACCTGAAACAGCCCATCAATTACCTCCGGATGACCAGAAAATAATCCTGTCCATGGAAACAGAGAGCACTGGTGCACTTTCATGACATAAATAGTACTATTTAGAAACGTAAAGCTAATAACTGCACGGACTGAATAGTTATTAGTGTACAGAACGGTTGAATTCGTGTTCCTTTGCTCCATAGTAAACAAAACATCACATAGTAATTTTCCTTTCAGGTTTTCTCAATAATTAGAGATACAGATGAATTTTCATTTTCGAGTTCGTATTGAACCAGCTGATCACACAAACATGTACTTTACAAAGATGGGTGTAAATGAAGAAGATATTTCAAAGGAAAGTCACACAAATTGAACATGATCAACCTGTAATACTTCCCTGTTGAAAGTGACATCACAGAATCAACCAGTAACTGAGGCTAAAATGAAAATGTTCTATACAACATAGAAACTGTGGCCAGAAAAGAACAGCAGCATTTATATAGTGTGAAGATTAAGATGCACAGTTGAATTAGATCTCCTACTGAGTGTGAGCAGACACAATAAGAATTCAATAAGTTTTTAGGGGGATGACGATTGTGGCCATGATCCAACAAGGAGCGCTGCCACAGCTAATTCATACCTGCTGCTGTTAAATTGATCAATAGCAACAACTGCTGTGATTACATAATGTGGGAATAAGGAAGCCTGAACTTATCCTATATTATCTTAAATAGGTTTTACTGTTCCCAACCAATTTTTTCTTAGTTTTTTTTTTTTGTATTTGTTTGTACTTTCAATATGTTTTGACATGTTCAGAATGAATATATTTAAATAAACAAAATTACTAGAATGCATCCTTTTGTGCATATATGACCACCATACATCATACATTGATGAGATAGAAACAGATAGCAGTGGATGGATCAGGAGCAATCTTTATAAACTGTGATATCAAGAGTTGAATTTCAAGCAAAAACACCAAAAGAGTAAAAAAAACAAAAAAAAAAAAAAAAAAAAAAAAAAAAAAAAAACAAAAAGCAAAAAAAAAAAAAAAAAGCAACTACTTTTGAGAGACAAGTGGATAAAATAAATCCAAACCCAAACTGAACAAGGCACAAGGTCATTTGTTCTTTTCGGGGCTTTTGATGCAAAGGAAAATAACACAAAGTCATTTCCGTAGCTTTTCTCTCCTTTTCTTTTGTGTGCAGTCATGACCATTTTCAGAGGTTTTTTGCAGCGATTGGCCTTTACCTGTTCACGGCGGAAGCCAATTCCACATCGTAAGAGGCAACAACTGCCCCGTGTGTGGACATTACGTCTGCAGCAGAAAGTTGACAATGCTATTCCAGCACTTGAAGCTATCGAACCATATCATCAGTGGACACCATCTGCGGACCTGTGCTTGAGTGTGTATGCATGGAGGTGGGTGTCAATTGATATACTTGAGAAACAAACCGGTGGGCAATAGGGAAGGAAGAGCAGTATTGGGGCGTTGGAGGTTTGCAGGCATCCAAACGAATAGCTGACTCTGTATTCCTCGCGGCAAAATGAGGTTACTTCTGCGGTGAAGCTGCTCAATATACTCTGTAATGAGGTTAAGGTCATAGTCAGGAGTCAGCTTATCACTTTATGTACAGTATGTGTAACTGGTTGTGTGTATCTGTGTGTGTGTGTGTGTCTGGCCTGAGAACATAAAGCTGCATGTACAGTAATTTGTGAATTGGTCGAGATGGGTTTTCCTACCCGGCCACTAGTTGGTGCTGTGTTTCAATAATGCAAGCAGAAAACAATGTGATGCAAAAATTCAAGTGACTCTTTCCTGGTTCTTTTGTTGTTGTGTATTACTAAGTCTACTCAGTATCTGGTCCATGCAAGAAATGCTGATCCAGATGATCAAATGCTATTGTTGTCGAACTCCATGTACAGAAAAACTATTCACAGACAAAAATTGAGGTTTTCCTGTTTAAATCCATTTTCAAAAAGTGCCTTTTTCAGATGCTTGCAATGTCACTGTCCAAAACGTGTAAACAGAGCCCAAGTTGAAAACCTGTTTTCAAGGTTAGACTACAGCTTAGGATCAGTTTATGGTAAATAGTAAAATCAAGACGTATTTGATGCATTTAGAAAAAGTCTGCATGGAATCAGTCAATGTACTATCCCCTGAAGGCATACTTTTTAAAATTTTTTACTGTGCTTAAACCAATATACGTTTATGAAAAATGTCCTGATAAAGGTCTGAAAACATGCGCGTGTATAGGATCAACATTCAACGTAAGGACAAAAATTATAGGTCCCCACAATACAGAAGTCATTACTGATAACTTCTTTTAAATTTGGAATAATTCTAAGTTTAGTTGGGTTAAAACGAGGCTCAGATAAAAGTGGTGACAAATGAATGCAAGTCAAAATATTGTCACTGGAAGACCGGTAAGCAAGCATACATTAGTGTGCGTGTACGTTTAAAAACAGCTATGAAATACAGAGCTGATGTCGAGCAGGAAGAAGCCCAATATGAAAAAAGGAAACTAAGATTCAAAAAAAGAAAAAAGAAGACACACTGAGCCTAAGACACCTACCCTGGCTGTTTGAAAAGAGCTTAGCCCAGTGGGACCATCCCATGCCACCATATTAGATTTCCCAGCTTATTGCTTCAGCTAAACTCTCTCGCCTCAGGTGACTTTCCTGTATAAGGGGACGTGCCTTACACCAGTTTCCCGGAAACCTTGATGTATGTTGATCTAAGGCTAAGGCTTTAATATCAGCTGGGCAACCTCTTAAGATCCAATCCCGGGCGAATTCAATTCAAACAATTTTAGCAGTGAGCATATCAATATTGAGAATAGTTAATTCGATCATACAGGTGGGTATATCCTGTTCCACTGTCACAGATCCCCCCCACCCCCGAGATCTGGATGACGACAACCTAATGGGCAAGCTGCATCAGCTGCCATATCACTCACTTTAGAGAAGACGAGGGCTGTGGTGCTTGCTTCAACCTTCATTCAGTAATGAGGAATGTAGGTGACACAGACTATGAGGGAGCGAGCTGTAATCTGCAGTTTAGGACGAGAAAAGCACATGCAGTGCAAAAGCAATGTGAACACACAGCGACAGTGTCTTGAAAATGTTTTTAACATTATTACGTTTTGCTTTTTATCTGCGGAGATGATTAATGAAAAGCAATTCATCTTCACACACACACACACACCTGCATTCTCTATTTATTATCATTATGGGTAAGAATGACAAATTGAGGTATGGATAAATATATAAAAAAAACCCCACAAAAACATAATACTAAATAGCAACAGTGTTTTCCCACAGACAAAAACAGTAGATTTCATGGGACGGCACGTTCACCCACTCACACACATCATTTGCGGGTAACCTTGAGCGCCGCATTTACAGTGATTTAGAAAATCTAGCTTACAGGAAATGATATGGATGAACTCCTGACATTCAGCAGCATGCTACAGATGGAGATGCGGCTCTGCAGGTTATTGGTGGGGCGTCAAAACAAATGAGGAAATGATGAACAAAGACGATATGACTCATCCATCATCTGCACCCATGATATGGCTCAGCATGGGCCCGGCATACAAGAGTGTGTGCAATCTCCTTCATGCAAATTTATGTACAGCGCTGGAGCATGTTCAGTGTGAGCTGATGCCACGAATCAGTATTTGCTGCAGCCTCAGTTCCAATGTTCCAATTTTGAGATCAGCAGAAGTTGTTGTCGACATGACAGTCTTTGTATTCCATATGCGGAATAGCTGAACTCTCAAAAAAAGACAAAAACAAAATACAAAAAAAAAAACAAAAAAACAAAACAAGAAAGGGTGCATATAAAAGAAAAAACACACCATTATCCCTTTGTCATTTGCTTTTACTCTAAACAGAGAACCACAACAATGTACTGTATCAGCAATGGAGACTGCAAAAAATAAATAAAAATAAAAAAAAAAGCTGTCTGAACTCTGCATGGCATGATATGAGGCTGAAGGGACAGAGGAGGAGTATGAAAGAGGGAAAGACGTCTCAGCGGCAAATTAGATAGATAAGTGTTCACTCAAAACAGAGACAAAGAGAGGAAGTTGGCAGAAGCTGAAGTCATTCCTAGGTCACACAAAAGGAAAAAAGTACAGGATGAGATTACCAATAAAACTGTACAAGACCTGTATCTTCCGTTATACATGGAACTGATTTTATGAATGGCATTTTAAAGGAAATGGCAGACATAATTGCTCTCGAGTCATGTTTTAATGGGAAAAGACTAAATTAGGTAATTTAATTCTCTGTGCTACATTTGAAATCCATCGGTTTTAATCTTGTACAGCGGGATGTCCAAGCTCAAGGACAACAGTCACGTCTTCTCAGTTTTGTCTTAGTTATGCAAATCCATTTTAAGTGCATTAAAATGGATTTGCATTATAAACAATGGCAATAATTTCATGATCATTAAAGTAACATGCGCTGAGGATCATGGCAGGTTTAATACCGAGGCTCCGTTTACCAGCGAAAAAACATTTTCCGTTTTGGTCTGTTTACATGGCAATGGTGCTCAGAGCCACTAAAATGCAAGTTTTTGATAACACTACTACTGTGCACGTGTACCACGGCTGTCGTAAATGGTTTTTCTGCACATATGCGAGTAGATGAACAGTAACAACAATGGCGGCCTCCAGAGTATCATGCGTCCATATTGTCCTGGGACTTTGTAGTTTTATAATTGAGAATTACCTACAAAAGTAATCCAACATTATGGTCTGTCCATATGGATGTCTGTGTACTCTCCATTTTTAATGTTTACAGAGCATTGTTCCCTGCACGCGTGTGTGAGTGGTTACTATACGAGAACAAGCAACAGCACCCACTAGTGACTCAACATAAAAAAAAAACACAGTTTTGGTGTTTCTACTGCGTAGATGCACATCTTTTATCAAAATTCTCCACGTGAACACAAAACTTTTCTGAAACAAAACACAAAAACGATGTGATTCCACTTGAAACGTTGTGGTGTATACAGGGCCTGGAATTTTCAAAGTCAGATTTACAATTATACATACCTTATAGAAGTAATTAAATTAGCAGTTACCATGTTGCACGTACCATGTTTTTGGTCAACACATAAACAAGGTTCATATTTCAATAACTAAGAATGTTAAATGTGGATCTTCATGGAAACATCAGTGAAAAGCTTTTAATTGTTCCTTATGTTTTTCATTTTTAATATACTTTATGGATTATATAGATTTCTAGATCACTACAAAGAAGCGCGGCAGACGTACTGGATACCTCATGTGAGATCAGCCAAGAGATGACGCATGTGAGAAACACATGAACGCGTCGCTGTATCTCTGGAAAGTGAGAACTTTTATCAAGGTGTCTACAACAGTGAGAAATAAAAGACACGTGATCAGCTGAGAAGGTGATTCTAGCATGGTGCTGCATCCAAATGCAACTCTTTGCTTTTTGAAGAGGAACTAGACAAGTTTGTTGATTTTGATAATGATCAAGTTTTAATGTATTATAAAGTAATTGCATTTACTTCACATCACAGTATCCAAATATTAATATAAGAATTTTTGTTTTTGTGTTAATAGGTTTTCCTGTTGATATTCTTGACATTTTATCAGCATATTTCATTTCAAACATTTAAATATTTGTCACATTTGATAAACTCACCCACTCCAAGTCTTGAAATAACCTCTAGGAATGAAATGTCATGGTTTGAACTTGTAAAAATCAATACTGGGTCCTACTCTTACGTAGTCATTAACTAAACTGAACTGCTTTTACATCATCATCATCATCATCATCATCATCTTTATTGCAGACACAACAGTCAATAAGACACTTCAAGTCTTTTCTTATTTAATTTCTAACTTTCTTTATGCATCAAAGACAAACTTGTGTTGTTTTTTTCATGTCATGTCATGTCATAATAGAATAAAGTACAAATATCTATGCTGAATTGTACATAAAGGCTCACATGTGGAGGCAAGAATAAAAAGTCAGATTTATTTTATGACTTTCTTTTTTAATTCAATGGATACCATTTTTTTTTTTTTTTTACTACATCAGAAAAGATACACATAGAAAAAAAGAAAAAACATTTTCTGTGCTTGCATCGTGAAAAAGGGCAGTGTTATGGTGATGCAGATTAAACTGTTTCATGGGATCGTATTTACCCCTGTGGGGATATTTACCCCAAAGTAGATGAATATGCACATTTGATTCTGCTCCAAACTCCCTGTGTAGTCTTTGGACAACAAGAGAAGAAATATTTCTCTGCATTTAACCTGTGCTGTTCGTATGTAACCTTAACTGCACACGTTACAAACATCTTTTGTAACTTGTAGGCCACCATGACGCCCTCAGCGATTGTAATGTTACGTCCTCTGCACATAAGACTATTAAAAGTTCACAAAACCTTCACAGGAGGCTATCAGTATCGGCCACATTTCGCCTGAACTCTGCAGGGTCATTAAGAACTGCAAAGTCAGCATGACCATGGCCACTAAATGCTGTGTCAGGCCAGAAAAGCATTTCCCCACTCTCCGCTCTTCAAAGAATTGTTAAAGATAGTACTTCAAAGATTTATTGTACCTTGACAAACTGTGCGGAAGTTTAATTCCTAAAAAGCTCTTTTGTCTTTTGCTTTTTTTTTTGTCATTTGTGAGATTGAAATACTGTGATGCCGAATAAAAGAAATATATACGAGTGTCACCAGCTTCTTCTTTAGAATCTGCTGACTCCAGATTTATGCAACACTTTTAGAGCTAAGAGTCAAGTGAAAAATGGGCCCTCTGTGAGTCAAGAACGAAAAGGGATTTTTTAAATAGTTCTTGGCTCCGAACCAGTAAAAAAAAGTGACAGTTTTAATTTCTTTCCAGCAGTAATTAGTTAGTGACTCGCACAAATTTTAATGAGTGGTTGATGTGACCGATAGAGCGGCATAAAAGTCAGTCTTACAACAAGCGGGAAAGACAGTGGTCGTACATCATAGGGGAATACAAAAAGGCAGGTGGCGGCGAGGACAAAGGGGGAAGTTCGGTGCTTTGTTATGCGCGAGAGGTAACATGTAGAGGTTTTGTCAGATCAGCTCACAATTTAATGTGAATATGATGAAGCATGAGACGGTACGTGGTGACAGTTTTACACACCCTGCTCCTCGCCGAGTGCTACATGTCTGACGTTAGACAGGAAGTAAAAGTTGGATTGGAGTGCATGTGGGTAAAGCCGAGGTACACAGGGAGCCTCGGCGGACTCTGCAAAGATCGAGTCGTGAAAGTAAATGAGCTTTCGTTGCGATTCTCCCTCCATCTTTACAGGCATGCATGAACACTTGGTTGTCTTTGTGAATTTGACCATGTTATATGTGCAGAGGCAGGCTGGATTTGAAAAGGCAGACTGTGCACTCTGCAGGGTTTGGGGGAAAAAAAAAAAAAAAAAAGAGGCTCGCTTTGCATTGCTTATGATACGAGATGACAGAACCTGGATGGGATGAGTATGCACTTGTGCAGACCTTTCAAGCTGGTGGGAATTGAACTCCCCTCCAACCACCACCAGCCCCACCAATTCGAATATTTCATGTTCACTTCTTTTTATGCTTTCTATGAATGTCTCGCCTTACTCTTCTGGTGTGAAGATGGATGGGAAAAAATCATTAAATGGACAGTACCTTGAACACTGTGACATCTGCTGTAATGATGAGAAATATCGAGCAATATGCAAGAAGGATTCTCGACACTAAGAGATACTGAGGCTTTCAACACATCCGCAAGGACCAGTAATAAGAGGTTACCTCAGAGAAGGGGGGGAAAAAAAAAAAAAAAAAGATTGACACACGAACAAATACACACACTTTCAACCACCACCCAATACATTTTATTTGAAAGTTAGCATTATTTAAAAAATTTAATTATCAGCAGGCAACGATCCGACGAGATCTTCTATCATTCCGATGCCTCTTGCAGGCTCTACATTAATATAATGCAAGAACAAATTTTAACATTATGCAACTGTCTTATTTTCACAGAAAGGCACACACACATGCACAAACACACACACACACTGACAGCCCAAAGAAAAGCCATGGCTCTGAGTGTGGCGTAAATGCTCTATAATTACCTCTGGCATGCACATTGTTTTTCGTCCCATTTGTGTGGTTGTCTGCTTAAAAAAACAAAAAACAAAAACCAAACCCAAAATGCTTAATACATAAAATGGAATTTTGAGGAACTCTCTCTCAAAAGTTTCATGCAATTCAAGAAAGTGAAAAGATAGTTACATAAATCTAAAGCCACCTACTGCGGAGAGACTCCGCTGTGGCTTTTTATTTAATGCCATATGATGTGAGAACTGTTAAAAGTAGCTGTAGCTTTACAATGACATTAGGACGAAATGCAGGGGATGATACAGTCACCTTTCATGGCTTCAATAAAGATCAGTTCACTTCTAAATTTTTAACGACCTTACAGAGCTGTGCAATACATATTTGTGATTTTTTTTTTATTCAAATCAATGTCCTGCCTTATTATGGTGTGATAGAAGACGCAGCAATGTCGAGAAGCCTATTTGTTGATCCACTTAAAAAGAGTTCTGGCTCCGGTAGCAGCGAACTAATGAGAACATCCTTTTTTGCCAAACCATGTGTTCCAAGCCTCTTCTTGAGGAACCTGGGGCTTTCCTGGACCAGCTGGAATATATAATCTCTCCTGAGTCTTCTGGGCTTCCTCACAGTCAGACGTGCCCAGAATACCTCTACAGAGAGGCTTCAGGGAGACGTCCTAATCAGATGCCCCCGCCGCCAGAGCGAGCTCCATTCAACATAAAATAGCAACAGTTGCAGAGAAGAGGTCGGGAGCTTAGATAGGGTATCAGAAAATCTGAGCTCTGAAGCCTATCCCTGCAAAGGAAACTAATTTCACCGGCTTGTATCTGCTTTTTCAAACTTTGGGTCACGACCTAAATCCTACCGTGAAATCATACGCTTCAGCTTCAGGCTCTACAGAAGGCCACGAAGGTTGCGCCAAGTTAAGAGTAAACAGGACTAAATACATTGAGAAGATAAAAAAAAAAAAAAAAAAAAAAAAAGGAAAGAAAAATTAAA
>OMNM01021642.1:22368-53703 GCA_900302745.1 Parablennius parvicornis | reverse complement strand
GAGAGAGACAGAGAGACAGACAGAGAGAGAAAGAGAGAGACAGAGAGACAGAAAGAGAGAGAGACAGACAGACAGAGAGACAGAGAGAGAGACAGAGAGAGAGACAGAGAGAGAGAGAGAGAGAGAGAGAGAGAGAGAGAGAGAGAGAGGAAGCAATGATGATGAGGAAAGAAGGGTGGGGGGAAGAAGTGGAAACTTCACAAGCAGTTGTGAAAGCTGACGTACACATTACTGAACTGCTTCACATATTTTTGAGGAGGAAGTACTTTTGAAAGTATTCAATAGTTTTTAAAAAAAAGAACAAATCGTAATGATTAGTTTTTTTTAATAAAGACAGACACTTCAAGAGTGGATATAAATAATTTGCAGACAGTTTAAGCAATTCAGGTGAAAAAAATATGGTTTCGGTAGAAATATGAAGCCTTGGTTTTATGTATTTTTCAACAAGTGCAGTCATTCATCTGTTTCCTAGCCTTCCTTCTCTTTCCCTCTGAATGTGTCTGGTTTGTCTATCAGTGTGATCAATGTCCCCATCTCTCTGACGGAACCTGCTTTGGACTCAGGAGTCTTTCTTAATACTGTTTATTTTAAATATTTCTAACATACCAGAAAATTAGTGCACTATTTCTCATGCACAAACTTTTAAGCTACTCTGTTGCTACTCTGATATTATGAGTCATATTGTGCACAAACACCTAACTGAAATAATTTTCAATGATTATTGCTCACTCTAATGATCTTCAATGGTGGTCATGTATTATTCTGGGCATTGAAAATATTTGAGTGCAGTAACAAATTCAGACAATAGCTACGTCTTCTGCGTGGTAAAATTTTAAAGGTTTCTGACGCTTTTTAATTACTGAAAGAGTACTTGACAGTTAAAGTGTCCGTGAAGAACCCAAGCTTTCACATCTGTTCCTTCAGGCCTCCCGAGACCCATTTGAAGAGCTGGCATTTAGCTGAACTATAAACTGTCCGCTGACCAAATCTTCTTTTTCTCCTCCTTGATATTTGGAAGTACGTTCTCTCTCTCAAGATTTGTTCATCTCGTATTTCGAGCAACCACATGGATGTGGAAACACATGACTGTATCAATATACAGACAATAAAATGTGTGGAGGATTTTAAAACACGTTAGCACATCAGACTGCGTGGTATTATTTGTAATTCCTTCCTGCCTACCTACCTACCTACCTACCTCCCTACCTACCTACCTACCTACCTACCTACCTACCTACCTACCTACCTACCTACCTACCTACCTACCTACGTACCTGTCTACCTACTTACCTACCTACCTACCTACCTACATACCTAGCTAATGATAATTGCACACAGAAACCTTCAAGAAAAAGACAAGCTGTCCCAGTTTAGTGGAAATGTTTGCTCTGCAATGAGCACATAGGTTTAGAGGCTAATGTGTGACATCTGTGCTAAGATGCTCAATTCCCACTTTATCGGTCAGACAAACGATCACAACAAAGACTGTAAAGTGGAATCGTGGACAAACTGCCTCACTGTGATCTTTGTAGATCCATTTGCAAATGATTCACAGGCATGCTTGCTATGCATTTTATGCACTTGTGGATGCTTTTTCTTTTATTACAGGAAACAAATGTTTTTCACCCTGTATTTGGAAAACTCAGACAAAAAAGACAGAAAAGTTACTCATATGAGACAAGTGTGGATTTTGGTCAATTATTGCCAAATCAAAGCCCTTTTTGCTATTACAATAAACACATATATTCACTGTTTATTTCAAAGGAAGAATAAATATTTCACCACTGTATTCTAGCAATGTTAACAAAAAACTTGATAAAACCTCACAAGTGTGTGAAAACTTCACCCTCCACTATGCATTGTTCAGATGATGTCTCACTCCAATAAAAAAAAATACATCAAAACATGTCCTGGCTGATATGCATCTCATAATTGACGGCTGTGACACAGTGAAAACACCGGATGCCATACTTGTGAGGGCTGTACTGTATTGTGGGGTCTCGGGTGCCGTGTGCGTATGGAGCTCATTTCCTGCAGTAGATCTGTCTGGGGTAGGCACATGAATAGACCTATTTATGGAGACTGAGTGGTCGTGTGGATGAAACCAGGTGGTGGAATCCCAAAGGTGGTGAAAGGAGAAGTTTAACTTGAGTGAGTTCATATTGTTTATTGTGAAAGGGTATAACATTTGATAACGGACAATAATAGTAGGTATTATTATTAGTATTTGCGGAACTTTTGGTTTACAGCAAAAGATAAAAGACAAAGTGAAATAAAATCTATGAGAGATTACAGAGGATGGAATAGGAATTGTTTTATAATTTGTTTTGTAAGGACAAAGATATAGTTGCAGCATGTTTATTTCAGTGCTAGTGAAAGTGGCTGGATGCTGCGATTTTAGCCTGGAAGATGATAAGTTGTGATGACATTTTTTGATGTGGTTTAAAATCTTTCATCTTACACTGTACAAAAACAACTTAAGACAATCTTCGGACTGACTCTCAGAAATTACATGATGAAGAAAAAAGCAGCAGAAATGTAGTAATCCATGCAATACCAGCACTGCATCAAGACTATAGTTTTCAAATTACAAAGTGAGATGAGGTAAACAGCTTGATATGGAAGTAAATGTGAACCTGGTCCAGCATTTTACTTCCATATCAAGCTGTTTACCTCAGCTCACTGTGCCTCAAGCTGGGTAAATGCTACTCAAACAACAGCTCAATTCTTGGTTTGTCGTATTCCATTTTTTCTTTAACGCATGGGCATAAAATGCGAATGTGGTTTTTTTGTGCAGAAATTAATGTTATGGTTTTACCTTGAGTTTAATTGCTCAGTTAAAGTGACTGCTCTGTAGACACCTGTTTTCAGATGCCTGTTCACCACTACGTTTAAATGTAGTCTGATCACCACTGTCAGACCACCAAGCATCCTAATGGAATAGTTTTACAAAAGAGAAAGTAAAGCAGTAGTGATTGGCAGTTTATTGCTTTATTGCTGTTGTGTGAAGTTCATTGTCCTGTTTGAAAAAACAGCTGCAGTTCAGTGGTTGAACTCAGCGCTACGAGTGATCCCTTTCTCCTTTCCAGATTTTTGCCCCGAGGTACCTTCAGAGAAACTCTGCCTGGTCCGTCCCCTCTGTTTTAGAGCAACAGCTGCAGAAGTGCCCCTGTCTCAACTTACTAATCATAAACCTGCGTACCTTCAACAGGTTGCAGTCACAGTGGAGAACAGAAAGCTGAATAAACAGGCCTCCTGTTTCTTCTTCTGTGTTCATATATCTTCTTCTACATCATATTTTATACTCTGGTGATCTAAGCCTTGTGCATCTTCCCCAAGCTATCAATTATAATGATGAAAAGGAGCTCATATCAAAGTAAGACCACCACCTCTTAAACCAGAAAACTACCCATCAAATGACAGGAAGTCACAGCAGCCAGGGCTCTAACTCTCTAACTTACCACACCACATTTGGTAATAATTACAGGGCTGTCAGTCACATTAATTAGAGTCACATTGCAGGAAACACACTGCATACAATACACACAAATTTGCATCCTCCTTCCACCCTCTTCTTCATCCGTCTCTCATTCACCCAGATGTACTGTACAAACACGCAAGTCTATTTTATAACACAGCTGACCAACCATACAACCCACCGTGTATTTGAAGAGGAGGAACTATAAAAAGGAGTTCAGTCGCCAGCCTTTGAATGAGGCATATATTCAAGTTTATTTTGATAATAGGGTCATGTGGCTGAGCCTACACAGTTGCCCGGGTAATCCTCCAATCACAAAGTCTCCTTTATAGTGGGGTAATAGTGGGGTTAAAGTATGCCGGTGCTTCAGATGACAGACACTGAGTAAAAACGTGCCATTAAGTCAAACAGGGGCTGTTTTTCTTCCTTTTAAGTTACATTTCAAGGAGGCGAGCCTTCAGTCAATGTCATTCATTCAGTACTCAGTACACAATTGAGATAATTTTAACTTGGTTGTCAACCAATTGTGTTAATTGAACAAGACAAACTGTAATCAAACAGTCGAAAATGTGGATTTCAAAGAGAATATATTTGGACTGAATATAGTATACCTGTCACATAATACTGAATACATCTTAAAAAACCAGTTAGATAATTTCAGATCTGAAAGAATTTATAAAGTTTTTGACTTGAGGGGATGCACGCTAAACTTTGAAAACATTGCATGTTATTTTTTTTGTCTTGACCTAAAACTTTACAATAAACCTTAACGACAATATGACACTGAGATACATTTGACAGTTGCTTTTATTCAGAGAGCAGGGGAAGTGGTATGAGTGTCCATCACTGTCTTTAGGATCAGAACAGATTGCATTTCTAGAATAACTCCTAGAGTGAGGGCGCAAATACTTCTTTATCATACAATAGTAACAGAGTATGTGGAAAGAGGTGTGAATGTGCAGTTTTTAGTTCAGTTCAGTTTAGTTCATACAACTTTAGTGAACCAAGAAGGAAACTGAGTATCGGCGACAACTTTACACAGTGACCGACACCAATAAAAACAAATAACAAGTAGGAGGCCACACGCTGAGGCCAGTCAAATTACAGGTGGCATCCTTACCAGAGTGGAAGCTTCAGTGTGAGCATGAGTGTGTGTGGGAATCTGTGTGAGAATACCAAGTTCATCTGTTTTCCCTGCCATTTAAACTGTACAATTTTTCAAACTACAAAATAATAACAATTATAACACCACCACCCCCCAAGAAAAGAAAAATCAGGCCAGAACTTTCATTGCAGCATTTGCATGTTCTCCCTATGCGGGCATTGGTTTTTCAAGTTACTAGTTCCTTCTGCAGTTCAGGTTAAGATCAATTGAGTAAAGTGGTATGAAATAATGGATGGAACTAGCAGGTAAAGGAATTCATATTTACAGCATGCGACATGTTTCTCTTTGAGGGAAATATAATTTTGCTTGGAGGAATACACATTAAAATATCCAGGGACATTTTTGAGCTTTGAGAGCATTACTGCATTTAAAGCAGTTAGCCTCAAGCACAGATGAGGATTACACTGCAAAGATCTGGTGGGATCACGACTTTCTTCACAGGAGCCTTTTTTTTTTTTTCATATATTTCCAATTTAAAGTCTGATGATTAGTCCAGTTAAATCACTTGAGGCAATGTGTCATTCTTCCTTCAGCTCCCTCTGGAGCCACACAGTGCTTACACAGCTTTATGCACATATGAGAAAGCATGTCTGAAAACCTGTTAAAATAAAGACTTTGAAATGCAAAAGTGGTGGAGAGTGCCAAATCAATTACTTCTCTTTCCCAGCTGTGTTGTGGAGTTGCATAATCATGGGGTTAAAAAAAAAAAAGAAGAAGAGTGCTTCTGTAGGAATGTTCCACATATAACTGCATGGATGCATTTCTCAGCCTTAAAACTATCTGTGACATGTGTCCAAAAGGAAAGAGAGGCAAAGAAAAGACAAAAAATCTGAAGAAACGTCAAGAAAAGGGGGGAGTGGTGCAAATATCGTCTCCTTGTCAAAGCTTTTTGTGGGAGAAAAAAAAAGCTAAACTAAAAAGTCAATTCCTGACAGCGATGATTCTATGTGAAAGTGATTGTCAGAAGATCACAAAAAAACACAAACCAGCAATTCAACAAAAAGGTAAAAAAGTAGGACAGTTTTCCTGTAGAAAACAAAGACACATTGAGAAGCACACCTCCATCGGAAAGATGAACAGACTCCTGGTGCCTCAAGCTGGATTCTGTTGGAGAGGAAGAAAATAAAGGTAACCTCAGGCGTCAATGGAAAACAGCCAAGTTATAGGATCTTCTTGTCTGTTTGAGGGACATCTGGATCATCACTGCAGTTGGATGGGCTAAAGGGTTTCCTGTTTAGTAAAGACAGGTTTGTTTTTGTCTGTCTTTCTCCTTCGCTCATCAGAATTGAAGACATAAAGCTCACTCGAGGAGAGCTGTTGTGCCAAGAGGAATCATAAGAGAACCATAACAAGAAAAAAAAAATCATAAAACAGGCCCCAAATCTACAGGATGTATAAATGTAAATCAACCTTGGCTTAATTTAAACTCCTATAGTATTTTACTACCTAGTAGATTTACAGTTGGACATAATTTACTGTTTATTATTTTGTTAAAATCCTTGAACAAATAGTCACTAATGCATGTTTTTGGATGGTGGGAGAAACTATAGCAATGCACAAGGAGAACATGCAAATTCCACACAGAAAGGCCTCCGAACCTGGACGAACAAAGACTCTCAATTTTTGAATTTTTTTGTTTTTGTTGTTTTTTGTTGTTTTGTTTTTAATGTTGAGGTCATTCAAAGTCATCTATAAAGATGTATTATAGTTGCAGTTGACAAAGTGGACATTAACGGCGGCTCATTCTTCAGGTTACAATTGTGTTGTTTAAATGGTCAATCTGTCTGAATTCCTTCTGTTTAAGAGACCTGATGATCCAGGTTACAAGAATATGAATTAATCAAGAATCTTATCCTATCACAACCAGTTTCACACAAAAGACCCTTTGCTTGTGACTAATTAAGCTTATTATGTTATCTTTTTCACTTCTCTTGAATCCTAAAATCCAAAGAAATATTCTCCTTCTCCGGTGTTGCCCCCCTGCATCAACAAGTTATGTTTCATCACTGACATGTAAAATTTTTCTTTTTTTTTTTAAACATAATGCATAAAACCTCAGTGGTCAGTTTACAGATATAAACACTCGGCTCAGACAGTGAGAACAATCTGCTGTTGTTTACATGGACTGATAAAGTCATATACAGGGCTACACCACCTCCCCCAATTCACCTGTAATTTCAATCACAAAGTACCAAATGGAAGAATTTACATATAACTGATAAAAATAGTATTACTTGGTTGCAAATCTTTATGCCCCAATTTTTTTCACTTACAAAGTTTGTGCGATGCACACAGTCACCATTCACTCATATACTATATCTTATGTCTAATTTATCCATGTTTGGATTGTGGCACCACAGCCGATATTTTTCACCGCTGTCAGTTGAGAACAGTGATTTCACAGCTTAACAAGCATAACTTTGAATTGCCTGAAGAAACTCACAAATTGACAACATGCCAAATACTTCAGCTCAGAGTTTACTCTTGTTCAAAGTGATGTTAGATGGCAGTGCAGGCTAATGTTTCACCATGCCAACCCACACTATTCATAGAGATGTGTAAATAGAGAAGGATGTGATATAGAAATGTGCACTTTAGGTTTTCTTGACATACCCCTGTGACATTGTAAATCTCACTGTGAATGACTGCTGGTCACTGTTTGGCTACATCTACGGACAGAACAGTTTCCTGTTTCTCCAGGTTGACACTTGAGCAGTATACGTTGATATTTTACACCAACTTCACACCAATGGACAATTTAGCCACAGCACGTGGTGAAAGCCCCCTGGAAACGCTGGCTTGTTGCTGCTTTGACATTTGCAACTGTTTCACCCCAGCTGAATCAATACAAGGCAGCACCGGCACAATGGTACACTACTGGATCCCCCCCCCTCACCTCCCCACACACACACCCACACACACACACACACACACACACACACACACACACACACACACACACACGGGGGCGCGCAAACACAAAATGCATTTAGAAATAAGTAGTGCTGTCAAAAGTAACTTATTTAAAAGTAAGTTAATTTTGAAACATTTGACTTTTTTTGATTTTTTTTAATGTAATTAGCAGTTTTGTTGACTTTCGTTTTTAAAAATTTTTTACACTACCTTACCAAAACAGCCACATGTGCAGCGTCTATGGGTGCAGCACCGTGACTACAGAGCAGCACAATACTGAGTGGAATAATATTAACGCAGAAAGTTTCACTTTTATAAAGTTACCTGACGACTGATTGAGAAGTCAAAGTCATTAGCACACTTTGTAAAGCCGGAGGAAATACTTGCAAGTAAAATATTAATTTCTCCTCTTTCTCTCTTTCCCTGGCTCTCCTGTATACTGTATTTGTGTTCTCTCTCTTTCTCTCTCTCTCTGATATTACAGTATATTATTGCCTCTGAGGACATGCATTCTCACAAAACCCAGACTTATGTTAGATGTTTATTTATTTATTTATTTATTTATGTTTTTATTATTTTGCTAATCTTGGAGAGAAGCAGCATTCACGCAAAGCTAAAAAGATGTCATAGAAATAGTCTTTGAATTTAAATATAGTCAGTGTATTGAGTCAAGAAATAATTCTGGGGTTTTGCCTGAATAAATATTCATTAAAAGCTTCAGTCTTCAGTAGATAAACAATTTGATTAATCACAGTTAATTCCAGAAAATCGTACACTTATTATTAAGTCACACCTGTTCCTTTAGCTGAAAAGCAGTTAGATCAATGGGGTTTGGGCATAAATTCCATGTTTAAATGTGAGATTTAAGCAATCTGATGTTTTCCTTTGCCAGACCCATCCTTTAATATATATTTTTATTAATTACTGGAGCTTATATGCAATGATAAAACACTTGGCAAGATATTGATCCACAGCCACATAGCGTGTGTTTCTGTTTGCAGTACAGCTATCGCCTCTCCTGAAGAGTGTGTAGCTTTAGCTGTTTTCAAGTGGTGGATGATGGGGGAGCTTTCACTGTTGATGATGCTCAAAGTGCATGACCACATCTCAACACTTCTTATTGGTATGAAAATGAAAGCGTGTTGCATAACAGCCTTTTTAAAGCCTTGTGTTGATTTAATCAGATTATCATCACAGAGCAGATAACAATACCATAATACCAATACCATAACAATACCAGCCATAACATTATGACAACATAACATTATTCATATTATTTATACAGAATCAATAACAACATGGTAACCTCAAGGCAGTTTTCCAGAGAAAAAACAAATACTCAACATGAGCAAGTTTAGGCATTTGTGGAAAGGACATTTTCAGAGATTGAAGTATTTTTCTGGGTTAGTATGGGACTAACAATTCTGTAAGATATGAGACTGGTTGTTAAGAGCTTTGTATGTTAAGGACGCCAACAAATAATTTTTGGGGATATGATCTCTTCTGCTAGTCCCTGTCAGTTACCACTCTACCACAGTACCGAGTGAATATCTTTTCTTAAAGTTGATGTGTACAAAGCTTGAAAATGTGTGTCGGGATGTGAAGGGTTTTGTTAAGTTCCCAATTGTGATAGCTTGAAAACTGGGTCAGAGGATCTCCAAAATTACAGCTTTTATTGGGTCTTCCTGGTCTGCTGTGCTTTGAATCCGTCATGTGATCCTGCAAGAGGTTTGTGGGCATCCAGAGCTCAGTGATGCAGGTCGTCCCTGAAAATTAATAGTCCCATTCAGAGCCGTTTTACTTGCAAAAGGTGACTTCACTTTAATAAACATGTGGTCATGTTGACATGATGTAATGTGGCCTTATCAGTGTCTCTCCAGGATTACAATGAAGCAAGCTTCAATTTAAAACTTTCCAACACATTACCTGCCACTCTTTAATTAAAGCATTTGAATTCAGTGCTCTAGATAAATTAAAACCTCCACAAAGTAATAAACTGAGGGTAAATAAAGTCCTAACCCTTAACCTTGTCTTGTGTTCTCACATACATATGCAGAAAAGCTAGAGACAATTGATCTTTTCCTCCATCATTATTAAAGTTCTTGATACTCTTCAACACATTTTATCAAGGAATCTCAATGATGACAATGTGATTTAAACATCTTTTTACCCCTTGATGATGGTAAAAGCCTGCTATCCCAAACTGTTTGAATATTATCTAATCCTCACCAATGCTGCAAAGGACAGAGGTGAACAAAGCCTCTTCCGTATGAATAACTCTGCTGGAGTGAGGAACATCACAATAATTGGCCTGAAGGCGGGAAACACAAAAGTTGAAGCAGGGAGACGTCTCCAGCAGCTGGGAGAGATCACGGGGGCCCTTATCTTTTGTTTACCAAGTCTTTTAATCACAGGGCTGGGAGGACAAAGCTGGGGAAGCAGTTAGAGACAGTAATTGTTCCAATAGTCGACGAACAAAGACTGCATAAATAAGAGCTGCGGGGCATTTCTTATCGTCCTCTCATTTTCTCAGTTTTGATGCCTTTGTAGTTTTATGACCCTACTCCGGCTTCATTTTAGCCAGACGACTGTTTGATCAGTGGCTTTTAAACAAGGCCTAATTTTACACGTTTATTTTTAAGACAATATTGGCAATACCTGTTGCTTGTGAGGATGTCAACTCAGACAAGATTGTTTGAAAGTGGCTAGGTCAGGTGATCCTCATTTTATTAAGTATGCAGACTAAACATCGTGTTCTGCTTCTCTCGCACCTTTTTCACAATCTTAACACGATTCACCAAAATGTGTCGACTCTAAAAATTGCGGAGCGATGAAACCGTCTGTTCTTGTGCTTGTTATAGATGCTGCTCGACATGTCAAAGACTCTTCTATGTGCATCTATTTCATTTTACTATGACCTGTGCTGTGACAGGCATAAAGTTGATTCAGTAGACGAACCTTTTTCACCAAGATGAAAGCTTGCCGGTGTGGATTTTGCTCCAGGCTACACTGCACCATCAAACACTTAGTTACAACACCGTTCAAGGCCAGCTCGATGGTGATTAATACCGTAGAGGAATATATTTTTGCTTCAGATACATTACGCCATTTCAATTTTAGGTAGGAATGGAAAACATATTTTCTATCTTATTAAAAAGAGCAGTGCTGATAGGTTGTTTCAGTTAAATATTAAAATGTAAAGTAGACATTTTGCAGTGAAATTCAATATCAATTCAATAGATACTATATGTATTTTATCCTCCTAATGGAAAAAGTCTTTAAACCTTTAAGCCTTGAATACATGTGCAGACAAATTCAAAAGACATGAGCTATAGCAGTGCAAAGTCAAAATGCACAAATGATAAATGAACAGTGGAGCCATTTAATTATGTCAGGAATGAAGATCCAGATTCACGGTGAATTTCTGTGTGGTCTCCCTGAATGGTCAGAAGTCATATTGACAGTGATGTGTGATGAGTAACAAATAATTCTTCTAACCTGTGGAACTAAATGCTCATCAGGCAGTCTGAAGATTGTATTTGTCTTCTAGGCTGAACCATATGTGTTGCCTTTGACTGTGATGACACACGGGTAATCTCAAACATTGCAATCATACTTATCAAAATGTTACAGAACAAAAAAAAGTTTTTTTTTTTAAAAACTGGTTTGGATAAAAGTACAGTCTCACAAGGAACTGTGAGCAAAACAAGGGGTAAGCACAAAAATACTGACAGCAAGACACTTAAAGAATTACATTTCCACAATAATTTGAACAGCGTTGAATGTGAGACTATTTAAATCTAAACTCATAACTCTTCCTCTGTTTCACATTCAAGACTGATATTGATTTCCGAAGCAAATTGGTTGATCATTTAATATACCTTATTTTTAAGGTGACTGTCATTCTCAGTTTATAGCTTTTCTGCCTATCACATTGCTTATTTTATTGCTATTATATATATATTGCATTCCCTTTAAAAAAAAAAGTTTCAAAACAACGTACTTTATAAGAAATAAATTGGAAGATGACGCCTCTACCAGTCGAGCCACGGCACCCCAAAGTAACTTGAATAGGCACTCGGTACAGCGCATCAGTGAAGTTTTTGGAAAAAGTTGGTGAAATACATACACACATGCATACAAACCATTAAATAAATACACTAAGATGAAAACAAAAACTTCTCGCCCAGTTTTCGTCGGCGAAGATAATCATATTGGTGGTGGATGTAGGGAGCAGTACGCCAATGACGTATAAGCATCTGATCATCACAGACGCAAATCAAGTTGGTTTTTTTTATTATTCTTCATCCAAGGCAACTGTTTTTTCCGGGAGATACTTGAATCCCCTGCCTCATTCAGAAAATGTTTCTTGACAGCTTCCAAACTGCATTCACAGGCAAAAGATAAAGTTTGATTGTAATCTATATCAAGGTACCTGAGCTGCAAGTGTTTCTT
This sequence comes from Parablennius parvicornis, assembly GCA_900302745.1. Lineage (NCBI taxonomy): Eukaryota > Metazoa > Chordata > Actinopteri > Blenniiformes > Blenniidae > Parablennius > Parablennius parvicornis. The sequence goes on along the minus strand of OMNM01021642.1, from coordinate 41,692 downwards.
GGTGCAGTCGTGATGAAAGCGTTATTGTGTGTAACTGTATGTGTGCAAAGGGACTGTACATGTTTCAAATCAACCACCCGCTCGTGTGAGTCATTTGTTAAAGCAACCGACTTCTCCACAGCAGCTTCACTACATCATTTCCTTTTAGAGCTTTAGTCTGACCTTTTCTGTAAAACCCTTATTCTCAAGAATCTAATGCATTTTATCTAGTTTATACCTTAATGCTTTGTATCATTAGTGTTTGCTTTGTGTCTAACTGGAGTTAAAAATCTTGTTTAAAAGTGCAAAAACATAATGATATTGCAGTCTGAGCCAGCAATTTGTATATTTGGAAACCTTGTGACCTTGGTTAGAGCTGCAATAAAATAAAGAATAGAATTATTGTGAAATGTAAAAGTAACATGATCAAGAAAAACAAGAATAAATTGGGATTAATAGAAGAATAGAATTAGAATTGATTAAAGATAGATGAGATTGATTAGATTTATTTATGACTGTACAAAATTCATTTGTAAAATTGAAAACAATGTGAAAGTCTTTAGATGTCAAATTTGTAACATCACAAGTGGAAAAATTACCTTGGACGAGGCCTTTAAGTGCTTTTACAACAAAAAGATCCTCCCCAGTTGTTTTAGTGGAGAAAACAAAGCCACTTGCTGTGAATGATAGCTGATTTAAGAGGTCTTGCATGGGGCACTCAGGGGGCTTCTCGGTATTCCCAAGACCAGTCCCCTTGCCATGTGACATCACATGCTTTCATGTGATACGCTGATCTGCTGCGAATCTGGAAGGCTTCCATTTGAAATTCCAATTTAATGGAATTTGCGCTGCAGAACAGAAAATTCAGTCAGCAGTCGTGTGAGGAGGTATGCAGCTGCAGCCAGCGGAGCTGCAGACCGGCTCGGAGCTAACGCAAGATGACGGCAAGGGGACAGTTCTGCCCTTTAACACTTGGTAAGAAGAAGAGGGGGACTTTATCTGCATCTGCTGTCTCGATGTAAAGTTTTCACTTTCACACTGTCCATTGATTTATTTATTTATTCTGAAGTGTGGGACCAAGTTACTTGGACAGAAGTGGCTACAGAACAGTAAAATTGTAAATAGCATTTTTATTTTGTGGCTATTTAATGGAACTAAATATGACACTGGACTCTGGGGGCAATTTGCTGAATGTGTGTTAAGCTGTGTGTAAGAGGGATCGTTGTGTAAATGAGGCATAAAGAGGTGTGTGTGTGTGTGTGTGTGTGTGTGTGTGTGTGTGTGTGTTGAACTAAAATCTACAATGAGAGCAACACGTGGTCGTGACAGACTCGAGCATGCGAGCTTGGCGATGCTAATATAGTTTTCTTTGAAAACCCATTTGATTTATTTTTCATATAATCAGAATTCAGAATATTTCAAGTGTTGTTTTGTTTCTTGTTGATATACTGAGATTTGACACTCATCATGTTAATGCAAACTTTCTGGATCTTTTCTGTTTCTCTCTCGTTTCACTACGTTTGTTGCGAGACGCAGACATATCGGCTGTTTTGATTAAATCTCTTTGTATTACTTCAGTTAAATGTGAAACTGTTCACAAAACTGAATAAAAAAAAAACATATTTCATTTTACAGTCATTTTACAGACTGAGCTTTAGATAAGAGACAAAACATGAAATATTTATTTCCTGTGAGCAAACTTTTCAAAATGCTTATTGAAAACATAACAACATGCAGGAGTTTCTTCTAAAAGTTTTTTAAACTTCTATTCAAAGCATTTTGGGTTATTCTCACTGCCACTCTCTTTTCTAAATCGGTTAAATCAGAAACACACTGGAAATAAATTAGGTTTGGTAGTATTAGTTTTCCCTTTTTTTATCTGCCCATGCAGCTTCCCAGAAATCAAGATCTCATAATTTGATAACGTTAGTTTGTTTTCACGTGTGGAAAAGGTAATTGTGCCACAACCCCCTGACTTTTCTTTCTCTCTCTTTTTTTTTTGGTTGCTGCTGTAGCTCAGACATGAGTGGAGCCAGTAACACACTGGCAAGGGAGTTCCTGACGGATGTACACCAACTATGCAGCGCAGTGGCCCAGAGAGCGGAAGCGCGGGAGGAGGACGAGGAGGAGAGTCACATGGTGGCCCTCGGCGAGTACCTGGTCAGGGGGCGGGGCTTCCTGCTGCTCAGCACCCTGGACTCTATTATTGACCAGGTGAGGAAAGGTTAAGAGCATCAGTCATGCCACTTACAGTTGAACCACACAATGTTTAAAGCTGTAACGCCAACAGCTTGTGCAGAAGCAACCACAACGTTTATACAAATCACTCCATTTGAAACTACAGTGACTACAAAAAGAAAACTCCTCTGAGCTTGAAGTTTGAAAGGCAGCTGAATTTTATTTCGTGGCTTTCTGTTTCACATCTAAATTACCATTTTAGTTAATGCTTTCAACTCTTTTGATTCAGCGTCTGACTGACAAGATTACGCCTCTGAACCTGTGCCTTTGTAAACTCTGCTTCAGCTAATGTTTGTTTGTCAGAAGGAACACAAATTAAATATGTGTTTAACCTTCTATAAGGCACCCACCGGTATATTCTAACATTAAAACTAATCAATCGAGGTATTTGAAGACTTTTTTTTTTTACATTCTGTAGAAATCCTTTAGTCTTTTCCATTTAATAAAATCTTTTGGAAGGTGATATAACTCTCATATTTGCTCATTCATGGTTTCAATATTTGTCATTTGTGGTTATACAACACTTGAGTTGAACTATATTACAATATACTTACTACGTTAAATGCATTGACTATAGTGCAACTAAGTTGTGTGCAGTTAGCATGATCATGACTGTAAAATCATCAATCTGAGGAACTAACAAAGTGTTAAAGAGATGTTATGCCAATGCAAAGGACTAAAACTATGTAAAAATACTAAAACTCTTCACCGTTGGTGCTAAAGCAGCAAGGAGGGAGCCATAAGAACTTAAAGAGGGTTAATGACGACCTGTCCTGCTGTTACATTTGTTTAGAGATTGTGCACAGTTTACATCCGTGTCAGCTGTTTTTATAGTTTGCACGGTGATTTTATCTAAACAGGAAATTTTCTCTGCGGTCCCAGCAGATCTTTTGATCATGTGATCCATTGCATATAGATGTTGTGTTTGCAATGCTGCCAATGCTCTTTGTAGCATTTGATGCGACTCTGTTTTGATCAGCTGTCTGAATCCTAAATATGCCGCACTGTGGAATCGTTTCAGGCAGGTGTAATGTAATGCTACTTATCCATCATGTAATACTGACAAATCTATATTGCAACAGAGAAAATGAACTCCAGAAAATACAACCAGGGTTTATTAAAAACTGCTGTCAGCGTAGAGAAGAAACTAAGCTTCTTGGAAATGATGGTGTGACCCCCACAGAACCAATCCTCTTCTGCTCAGTCACTAAGTTATCTCTCCAGATACATTACTAGATAAAATTGTGCAGGTGTTTATATGTTTCTGTCACGCAGCTTATATCACTGCGCCATAAAGGGCAAAGGTTTAAGCTCTGTTTGGTTAACACAGTCGATGACACCGTGTTGTAAGCACTCTCTGCTGAGGTTAAATGATAGGAATGGCTGCACAGAGGCAGATATTGTTTCCTCTTATTAACTGGCACCAGGCTCTGACAGAGGCCAGTGTTTCCCCCTGCCTATAGACTCATGTGTTGTTCTTTAGACTTCACCAGCAAAGCCCTTCCGGGAATCGTTTTTGAGTAAATGTTTAGCTGATTTAAAGATAAAATGAATATAAAAACATCTGAAGTGATTCACTGTAGAAATTAATTTGTTTGTGTGAGATCATGATAGAGGTGGAAATATCCTACATTCTGAGAGTTCCAGGTCAGAGTTTCTTTCCAATGTCAGACGTGTTGCTGTTGTGTAGCCGATGGTCAACTTAGAATTATTTATAAATGCTCAGTGTTGATGTTTTCCTCACAAAAGGTGTCATCAGATTTAATACTCGCTGGATTAAGACGGCATGTCACACCGAAATGCAGCAGCTGTCGTCTTTTTAAATTTTTTTTATTTTACACCCAAATACGATTCTCTTCTTAAAAGCAGAAGATGTTATATTCACTTTTAAAGAAAAGACAGCTTCCTTCAATCTCCTATTATGTTAGCTCTGTGTGTCAGTGTCACTCTGGCCTCGTGTTACTCAGCGTATTTCACACACGTTCATCATATTTTCTCTTTTAAAAGTAAGACTCATTACAGAAGGCAGTCTTGTATAAATATATTATCACAAGCTCCACTTGTGTCATTCGGGGAATTAGTATTTTCTTTACACCAACCAGAGACTTTTTTTTTTTTTTTAATTAAAAAAAGGCCTCATATCTGAGCTCTACTGTTTCAATTGAACTGAGGATCTATCTCCAGTTGTTCCCGTGCGTTTTTAAAAACTCCCACACTGTGTCGCTTCAATTCTGTCTGCTTGTTTAGGTCAGCTCAGTAAAGCTGTCTTTATTTAATAGTGCCAACAATCTTCTTTGTTCCATTAGCAAACCTCTTAAACACTGTTGAATTTGATTGTCTCATCACCAACTAATGGAAAATGCTCAGTCACAGACAGATATTCTTCTGTATTATAATCATCTAAGGTAATCAGACGATCGGACTTCCTAAGTATCTTTTGAAGAGACTATTTAATTAGTGACTTATATGTGGGTAATGAGGATGTTAGAGGACAGCGTGAGTGATTTCTTGCAACCGTTTGTGTAACATTAACTATCAAAAGTGATTAGTGGAGCCACAATTTCTTTAAATATTATACTGGATTTATAACTAAATTATAATGTGTCTCAGCATTAAACTAAACTCTAATGCAGTTTGTCTTACAAAAAGACCATTTTGTATGTTTCTCACAAGGTGATAACTTGTAATTTAAACATGAAGTAGTAGACTGATCATTTTTAATTAACACACAGAGGAGGAATGCTCTGGATAGATGTGAGAGATCCCCGAGCTCTTGGAAGTAAGTCTGACGAGTAGCTGCTACATTGCTTCCCGTCACACTTGCACCAGTTGAGTAAAACTAAAAACTAACCGTATAAATGTGCATTTTAAAAAATCTTGTCTCCAGCTGGAATAAATCTGTAGAACTTGTGAAATTCAGAACAGAACTCAGATGTAATGTGAGACACTGAGTCACAACTGTTAAAAGTAGTGACGCCCAAATGGACGGCCTGATTCATGTGTAGGTAGGAGTGAGTTGTGGTGGGAGGGTGCTGGCGTGGCATCACAGGGTGACCGAGGGATAAGGGGGTGGACAAGCAGGCTTTCTAGGTAACCTCAGTGTGTTTTGTTGCACTCCCAGGAGCTGACCTGCCGGGAGGAGCTGCTCACGTTGCTACTGTCTCTTCTCCCACTGGTGTGGAAGATTCCCGTGCAGGAGGAAAAAGCCCCAGGTCAGTAGCCACAAATACTCCTGCACCACTGGGTCTTTTCAAATACCGACATTAACAGCACAATCTCTCACTCTACCCACATGTCCAACGTCTGGTATGCAGCTACTAATTTCAATTTCCATACTTAATTTTCAGGGTATAACATCAGCTGTGCCGAACATTTGTCTCTGTTGTGTAATCAAGTGACAGTGATTTTCCAACTATTAAATGCATAGCCCGTTTTATGAGCCACAGATGTTGTGTAACCATATACGTGCATTTGATTCTCCATCCATCCTTTACGCATTTAATTACAAATTATTCCAGTCGATTGGTTTTTCAGTACTTTGCCGCATTTTGTGAATATACTGGAATGTGTACACATTGATTTTTGCTCTATATTGTACCTCTGATATGCTCAACGGATTACTACTTTTTATTTGGGGCTTTATGTGAATAGAACTGCAGCCTTTTCACTCTGCTAATTTTGCAGTGAAAGAATCAATTTGAGCCATTTTCACAGAGGATGATAGAGTTGCAAATGTAAGCGGGCACAGACGAGGGAAGACGAGCGCCCGCGGAGGACGGTGACCTCAGGATGACACCGGCATTTAGTACAGGACTGCTGATTCACTCTAACATGGAGCCTAGACATTTTTATTTTAATTACTTCTGGCTTATGTGGTCCCGCCACAAACAAGACAATGGCTGCTGATAGCCCAGTGTGTATAATGTATTTGTTCTCCAGTGCAAAGTAAAATTTACAACCTACGAACTCTACTGTTTTTCAAGCCTGCAGCTTAAATACTAAAGTGTGACATGAGTAGGTCTTATATGATTCTACTTCACTGGGCAGTGTGGAAAAGTCTAAAATAAGTCTCATATTTTTTATTTTTTGTTAACAGATTTCACCCTGCCGTCCCTACTGGAAGTATTCCTAAACCAGGAGGTGAAGGCCGTCCCCCTCAGAACGGGACAGAAATCAACCACAGATGAACTGAATACTGGGAAGAGGCCCAGAGTCGGCAGCGGCACCTGGAAATCGCGGAGGTCGCGTAGAACAGCGCAGCGATACTCTGTAAAAGATGCTCGCAAGTCTCAGGTATCTACCTCAGATTCAGAAGCCAATTCTGAAGACAAACCCGTGTTGGGCCCGGGTGGCGCAAGGAGCCGGAGATCCCACGGCTCCACCATCCAGGTAAGCTGTCAGCATCATCGCTCGGAGGCCTCGCAGTTATCATCCACCACCGCTGCCACCACAGAAACCATGAGTGCGCCGTACCCCCACCCTCGCGCCCCGGGCACCCAGATGGCAGATGCTGAAACTCTGACGGATCCAGCTGCAATATCAATATTCAACCGCATGGAGAACTCTCCCTTTGATCTGTGCCATGTGCTGCTGTCCCTGCTGGAGAAGGTGTGCAAGTTCGACATGAGCATCAACCATAACCCAGGTCTGGCTGTCAGCGTTGTACCAACGCTCACAGAGATCCTGACCGAGTTTGGGGACTGTTGTGGTCCAGGAGGAGGAAGTGGGACTGCGGCGGAGGAGCTCGCCGGAGGCTGGACGGAGGAGCCGATCGCACTGGTTCAGAGGATGCTGCTACGTACCATCCTCCACCTAATGTCTGTGGACGTGAGTCAGAATGACAGCATACCAGACAGCCTGCGGCGGAGTTTGACAGACTTGCTGCGAGCCACCCTCAAAATCCGCAGCTGCTTGGACAGGCAGAGTAACCCTTTTGCTCCGCGGCCCAAGAAGACTTTGCAAGAGGTGCAGGATGATTTCTCATTCTCACGTTATCGTCACAGAGCACTACTGCTTCCAGAGCTTTTAGAAGGAGTACTACAAGTTCTCCTGGGTTGCCTTCAGGCTTCCACACCCAACCCGTTTTTCTTTAGCCAAGCTCTGGAGCTCATCCATGAATTTGTCCAGCACCGCGGCCTAGAGCTCTTTGAGGCCACGGCACTGCGACTGGAGGGACTTGGTAGGGCAAGAGATTCTGAAGTAGGAGGTGAGGCATCGGAGAGGCTCCGAGGTCTCATCACCAGCATCTTCAAGATCATCAGTGCCGTGAAGAAGGCAAAGTCAGAGCAGCTTCATCAATCCGTATGTGCCCGCCGCCGCCACCGCCGCTGCGAATACTCCTACTTTCTTCATCACCACAGAGACCTGTCAGGTCTGCCTGTCTCTGCTTTCAAACAGGCCGCAAGACGCAACCCCTTTGAGGAGGACGGCGAAGGTAAAGATGGACTAGAGGGCGATGCAGTACGTTACCCTGAGCGCTGCTGCTGCTTGGCAGCTTGTGCCCATCAGTGTCTGCGGCTCCTGCAGCGTCTGTCCCCCAGCGGGCCCGCCGTGTTGCAGGTGCTAGCCGGCGTGCAGGCTGTTGGAATCTGCTGTTGTATGGACCCTCGCTCAGTCGTGGGACCTCTGCTACACGCCTTCCAGGCTCCGGGCCTGCGTAGCTACCAGTCTCATGTACTCAGTGTTCTAGCCAGACTGATTTTAGACCAGCTTGGTGGAGGCCAGCCTTCAGAGAAAGCTAAGCTGGCCTCTTGTAACATCTGCACTCTAGACAGCAGCCAGCTCCCAGGTCTGGAAGAGACTCTGCAGCACGGAGAACATTCAACTATCGCCACCAGTCTCTGTTACCGCTCCCAGGGCATCCTGCCGAGTGGAGGGGGAGCTGAGGATATGCTGTGGAAGTGGGATGCTCTGGAGGCTTACCAAGAGCTGGTGTTTGGTGAGGAATGGCAGCTGAGCCAGCAGATAGCCGGCCACGTGTGCCATCTGACCCTGCGGGGCAATGCTATAGTGCAATGGCAGCTCTACACCCACATCTTCAATCCCGTGCTGCAGAGAGGGGTCGAGCTGGCCCACCATGCCCAGCAACTGGGTGTTTCAACTGTCTGCACTCAGGTCTGCAGCTATCACACGCAGTGCTTGCCTGTGGAGGTGCTCCTTGTTTACCTGCAAACATTACCTGCACTACTAAAATCAAGGTCAGTTATTTTATTTAATAATTTTTCTAGCGTATATCTTTCCATGTCACCTTCTTCCAGTGATAGCTGTTTTTACACCAAATTTGTTTGTAATGTTAGACTTTTAATACGGGCTTTAACTTTTTCAGCAAGCTTGTTTTGTTTTTTTTAACCATAATCTGTTATCAAGCTTTCAAGCTTAGCAGGGGGGCTGTTTTCTGTTGCATTTGTATGTCCCTTTTATACCGCCACTAAAGGCAAATATAGTTTGCAAGCTCCAAGTAAGACACCTAATCTAGCCGGCCATTGTTTGTCATAAGATCTGTCTCTCCAGTTCATTGCTAATTGATGCTCCCATCCATAATTTATCACAACGTTGTGAAGTGAGAGATGGAAAATTGCTGACCTTTTATGTAACACAGGAACAAGGACAGTTGTCGGGCAAAAACAGCTGTTGTGTGTCTTTGTGCTTAAATCAAATAGGGTATGTCTTACCTTTTGAGTAGTGAAAGATTGTTGACTTCTCTCGTTTGAGACTGTCCAATACTGCAACTGAATTGCAAATACTTGTGAATGTGTTCATTTGATTTGTTTTAATCCCAGAATCTCATCCTGCCTGTGTCTTGGCTTTTGGCCTATGCATACAGGGATAGCTTGTATCCCTTTGCAACAGTAGATGGGATCAGCAAATTCAGAAAATAGATGGTGGGATGCTGTGAGACACTCTGTCAGCAGTAGGCTGATGGTTTTCCTTATTTAAATTCAGCGTTTCTATGCTCGCTGCAGGTTTGACTGACATTCAAAGTGTTTGCAGTTTCATGAAAACCTTTTCAAAAGACACACTTGGACACAATTTTAGGTCCTCGTGACTTCGTATAAGTTAACGCTATGAAAAGCTCACATCCCAGGAAGTGTCACACATTTGGAGGAATGTCACTTTAGATTATCATGATAACATCTAACAATTTACTTTTGCTTTTTCCGCATCAATTACTTCAAATTCTAACCTGGTCTGTGTTTCCCATGTACTTACACAAGCACATGAAAATGATTCATATAGTTGAACAATTCTGTAGTTTGATATACAAGAAATGTACACTTAAAAAAACAACAACTTTGTATGTCAACAACTTAGTTACTGATTGCAGGCAAGTGAACCCAAAACAGAGCTGTGAAACAATCTTGCTCATTAACATCAGATCAGCGAATCTAACAATCAACTGAATTATTGATCTGAGCAACCCTAATGTATTGGCTCATTATGTTGTAGCGGTTTCACTCATTATCTGAAAATCTCAGCCAGCTGCCTCAGCAGTCTGAGAAACAAATTCAATGTCCAGTTCAGTTTTCACCTAGTTTTATGGACAAATTCTGTCTGTATCTCCCCAAACCTCTGCCATGTTTGGAAGTAGGAGGGGTCTCTTGGGTAATTTAACTCTAAAGTGTGAACCAGTTAGCAACCATAAAGTCACTTTTTTTTCTGCTACACTAGAAGTTTTGAAACCTCCCAAACAAGTAATTCTTTCAGACTTGTACATCATCTTACATCTTTCCTCTCTCTTCATCATCTTGCACCACTGCTGTAACTTTTTTCCTTAAAAGAACTCATATTTTTCAGATGAGAGCATTAAATATGCAGACTAATGGTTACTCATCCCGGTGGATGTTCACGCCACTAATGAAAAGAGGAAATGTTCTGAAAAAGCAGACTTAATCAGCTCTACATTAATGTAAAGGGAGGCTGGAAAAATGAGGAGGGGGAAATAAAATCAACAAGTTAATAACATTAAATTTTTTATCCATTTCACGCAGTCAAAGCGCTCTGTGAACATCTGTTTTTCTTTTTGATGGAGAAACAATTGCACGCTTAGACGAATGGGGTTTTTTTTTTATTTGCGTTTTAGTGATTGTACAACATTATCACATCTCATGGGAGTGTTGTTGTTTTTCTCACCAATTGCTGGTTTACCCCTGACTCCAAGGTGACGCTTTATTCCAGCATAATTTACGCTATGTTTTCATAGCGTCATTTATCGTGTATCACGAGTAGTAAACACATTAAAAAGGATGAAATGTCACCCTTGTTTTGCGGAGTAAAAGCTCGGTTCACCTTCAGATAACAATGACACAGTTTGAATGTTTTTGAATTTGGCTTTCACGATGCTCCATCAAAAACGCACGACGAACACAGAGCATAACACAGTTAATCCAGTAAACAAAGTAGGAGCAATAGTATTGATATTGATGATAGTCTATTTTGCTGCTCCCTTGTTACAGAGGCTGCTGCAGCATATCATTACACTTTTTACACCAGATGCCCTTCTGCTGCAACTGGATTTCAAAGTCGCTGGAGACACTTAAAGTCTTGTTACCACATTAATGCAGAATTCCTTCGTCCATTGTTCATATCATAGATACAAACTTCTATAAAAGTTTAGAATCACACCTGCAACATCATTTTTAAAGTAGGGATGGAACAAATCTCTGTGGTGACTGCAGACATTCCTCTACCTGTAAAGTTATAACGTTTGTCACGTGAGATTGAGTGGTGACTATTTATGCACTGTTCATGTCTGTGCTCTTAGCATTTTAATTGTCCCTGCCGGGCCAGATAGATGTGCTTTGCAATATGTCTTTGTGAAATCAATTTTATGTGAATGAAATGTGCATTGCATTCAAATGTGGAAATTAAAGTTAAAAAGTGTCTGTAGTCTATTTTAACTATTCATGTCCACTCCGTGAATTATCTGCTTCATTTTCATTATCTTGTGTTACAGGGTGATCCGAGATCTTTTCATCAGTTGTAATGGACTTAACCAGGTGACGGAGCTCGTCTACCTGGACCAGACTCGCACCTTTGCCCTGAAGGTGTTTGAGACTCTTATAATCGGTATTGGACTCCAGCAGACTGACGGGGTGCTTCTAGAGCTAGAGCGTGCTGATGTAGAGGAGAGAGAGGCTATCATAGGCCTGGCTGAGGAACTGGGATCTCGAGGGGTCGGGGAGGGCCCACAGAGCCTCAGCAAGTTCTATGAAGGCCTGAGGGAGGCGTATCCCCGCCACAAGCCTCGAAGCGGACAGGGCCGCGGGCCAGGACGCAGCCGAACAGAGACCCATCTCCACGTTATCAACCTCTTCCTTTGCGTGGCCTTCCTCTGCGTCAGTAAAGAGGCCGATTCTGACCGGGATTCTGCAAATGACTCTGAGGACACTTCCGGCTACGACAGCACAGCGAGCGAACCGCTCGGTGGACGGCTGCCTTACCTGTCCCCCGACAGCGTAGCTCTGCCCTCCAAAGAGCAGGTGCGACGTGCCGCCGACGTTTGGTCGGTGTGTCGGTGGATTTACCTCACCAGCCCTTTGTTCCAGAGGCAGTTCTTCAGGCTGGGAGGTCTGGATGTCTGCTTGCGCCTCATGACCATGGTCATTCAAAAGCTGTCCTGTAAGACCAAGGACGGAAAAGCGAAGAAGAAGAGAGACGGTAAAGTCAGGAGCAGCCCTGAATCTGCAGCCCCAGCCGCTGCTCTGGGACTGGAGGAGGGTGAAGGAAAGACTAAAGACCCAGCAAAGAAGCTGGAGGAAGAGTGGCAGCTACAAAGTATTCGTCTCCTGGAAGCCTTGCTGGCTATTTGTCTGCACAGTGCAAACTCGGCCCTGCAGAGGATAGAGCCTGAGCTTTCTTATCAGGTAGTGCTAACAGCGTGTGCATCATCCTGTCCAAATATTCCCTGTTGTTATCTTTGCTTCAGTGAAACTGTAACATGTTCATGTGTTTGCAGCTTCAGACTGTGGAGGAGATGCTGTTTGAGGTGAGAGACCAGCTCTCTCGCTCGGGGATGGTGAATTCTGACCTCGCAGTACCGTTGTTCGACTCTCTGCTGCGAGTAGCGTTGGCTGAGGTGTCGTCGTGTCCCGATCCTGCCGAAGAGAAGCCTGACAGGGTGAGTCACGTCACTGGGGAAGTGAGTTTATTTTATCATTTATACTTGGCTAGTCTTTTAGGTGTTTTTCAGTCTCAGTTTGTCTAAGGAGAACGACTAAACATTTTCTATTGTTTGTAAAAAAAATAATAAAAATGATGCAGGATGAGTTCTCCAACATTTAACACAGATTTATAAAGTGATTATTTTAAATTTGTTGCATTGTGTTGGCAAAGATCAAGTGATTTATTCAGTGTATGGATAATGAATTACAAAAAAAAGGAAAGATATTTTTTCATTTCATGGAGTCTTCATAAGATACAGCCAGTCAGGCACTGGTCATGAGACACCTCTGCTGATAGATGCCGTCACTGTATAACACACATTCAAGCTCTGTGCAGAACACTTCTCCACTTCTGTTCTGCTTATAATTTATATTTTTTAAATCTGATCTTGATTCAGCAATATTTTCTTTTTTTTTGGCTAATAAAGTGCATATTTCAAAACAAACACAGTGCTTTTTTTCTTTTTGTACTGGCAGCAAAATCATGCTATCTCCCATCTACCGCACTTTTAACGATCATCACTCACTGATTTAGTGTCATCATGACTTCATTTGCTGCGGTATAAAACTGACATTTGGGCTCTCTGTTGTCAGTTCTATAATAGAAGCATAATTCTTTCGAAGTTAAATTTTAAAATACATAGAAATTGAAGTTAATCACGGCTCAGATAGCTACTTCGTTTCACTAAATCATCAAATTTTTTCATGCTTCTTGTAGATGTTTTTCTGGCTTATTTTATCATCTCATGACGTTCGCACTGATTATAGCAAGTTGACGAAGGTAAACTGCCTGTGAAGTTGTCAGGCAGAGGTGGGAGCTGTGGAGAGATGTCACACTATTATAAATCGAGTATGTGTGACCACAAAACCAGCAACCTTTTTTTTCACCTGAGCCTTTATTGACTCGTCTTACATTGTGTCCAAGGAAGCGCTGTCAAGCGGACAACAACAGTCAGGAGGTCTTGCTGCCCAACGCAGGTGTTAACCAGCTCATTCACACAGTCTGCACATTGTGGGATTTCACGTCCAGCTGTTTTCATGTGGAGGAAAGCACATTGTGTCCTGTTAATACGTTGCAGCTTCATCCTGTTTGCCACAGATGTACTTGAATACAGTGGTAACACACAAATCTCAATTCGTTATTCAGCAGACACGTATACATCGAGAGGAAAACCGTTTTTTTTTTTCCGGACGAAGTGTTGTGAGGCATGGGGACTGCTGTGAAGGGCCACTCGCAAGACGTTGCTAAGCAGCTGTCATCAGCCTGATGTACAGCAAAACAGCAAACGTAAATAGTGACGTGGCCTTGTCACAGATAGTGCTTTGTTCTGATAACTTGTACAACTCAATATCAAGTCGTCAAGCTTCATACCAACACCAGCGTTGTTTATGTTGCCAGCAATATTCACCCACATTGACAATATCTCTGTGGTAAGACAGATAAGTTAGAAGTCCCTTGGTCACAGCTTCTCAGGCGTCTTAAGCAGAGACACAATCGCCGTAGGCTTTGCTTGACATTATTGAAAGATGGAGCGGACCGGACATTTTTCTGTCCCACCAGGCAACTACTATTATGTGTTCCAGGAAATGAGAGTGTGGATGTGTGAAGATGATGATTTTTCTTCTGGCTGGCCACACTTAAAACTCCTCTCGCAGCCTTCGATGTGTTTTTCCTCGAGTCTTAAAATGCCTTTCTCCACTAAGCCTGTTCCAACACAGGAGGATTTAGCGTTTTATATAATAGATTTACCTATTTCCTAAGAGCTTAGCTCTTTCTCCGTGACGCCAGCAGGGTGTGATGTTCACTTAACCATCACAAGTGTGTGCTGGGAAGCTTCCAGATTACTGTGGCACCATGAAAGTTTTTTCCACCTAATTGGACAATTTTGTAAAATACCTGACCTTGGCTGAGTATCAAAGCTGCCAGGTATTACTTTAAAAGGAATAGAGGTGTTTGTTACATTAAGCTGCTTTGAACCAGCAAAACTCTCAAGAGTGTGTCTGTTTACTTGACTCCGGTTGTGTGTGTGTGTGTGTGTGAGTGAGTGTGCGTGTGTGTGTTTGCCGACATGCACATATGATGACTGACTGTTCACGTCAGGGAACTGGGCTGTGTGAGTGCTTTGTAAGTCAGCTGATATTTGTCTTATGACCAAAATCTTGTACTCTTTTTCTTTTTTTCTTCTTTCCCCCCTCATTTTGCATTCTTCATAAGCAGTACGGCCACGGCTTGTTGACCTGGTATATTTTAGCTTTAACTTTTTTTTTTTTTTTTTGGTTAAGGAGAAGTTTTATAAAACTTCTCTGTCGCTCTCATGTTAGCAGAAGCTGCAGGTTTTGGTGGAGGGGGCGGCCCCAGCCGGCGATCTCTCTGAGGAGGTGGACGAGGTGCAGAGTTGTGGCGTCAAGCCCCCGGGGGAGGAGGAGGGCTACGACGCTGACAGCGAGAGCAACCCCGAGGACATGGCTAAGCAGGAAGAGGGTAGGTCCCACTCTGTTACATCGCACACTCCCATTCACTCCTCAAGAAGCCAGAGCACACACATCTGCGCCTCAGGCATAGAAGGTTAAGTTGGTTTTCACGCATAGTTTGCATCACTCATGAGTCTTTATATTATACTTGTTGTGGTTTTTATTAATTTTTTTAATGACCCTGTACTTGTATTAAGAACCTATTTAAATCATGTCTGCCCAGGTCATCGGTCTTCTCCCACATTTGTTTTTGCTGTTGATAAATTTGAGCCAGCTGACATTAATGGATTTTGGGGGTCATGTGTTGGTTCTAACCTTTAAACCTGCGGACTTTCAGCCCTGGGAAATCTTGTTTCTCCCACTGGGGAACAAACTGATCACTTAATTTTGAAAATACTGTACATAATATTTTATCTTTGCATTCATTTAAACCTTTTATGGTAAAAAATAAAAAAACATTGTGGCTTTTTAACTAGTTTGCTGACTAATCCCTTGATTATGTAAGTAAAAACTGTCTTGTACTGGTGTGTAAAGGAGGAAATTAAGCAATAAGATGTGGTTGGTTTTCACCGTGCTTCAATGACACAGCTGAAAACGAGAACAAGCCTCTTAGATCAGCTCTCTGCTTGTGAACTTGCCGGTTAAGAACTTGGCCTGGTTATACTCGTCTACTTTCTTCGCCTCAGAAAGAAATCATTGTTTTAGATTTTACAACTGGAAATGCTTCATGAGCTCCATCTTGTGACTTAAAGTCTCCATCAAGTGGAGGTTTTAACTTCCTGGAAAGCTGCTTGGTTCCTGAAAAAGAAAAAACAGAATCTTTGAATTCACCACTGCAGAGCCAAGCAAATAAACCAAATCAATTTTTAGACGGTACCATAATGGTTGTGTGACACTGAAGTCAAACTCTGCATCTCTCCTCCACACTGAAAGACTTTCTTTAATGTGGAATCAAGCGATTCAGAGACAGTGAATGTGATCGATGACAGCTGAGCTTTTGGAAAATGTTACGTAAAGAAACTACTAGGTGATTTAGGGCCATGATGTTTGATTGACGGCTGTGTCAGCGTATTACTATTGACTGTCTCTTTGGCTTTTTACTCATTTCACGCTGCTTCTCCTCCTTTTTATGATCAAATTAAGATTTTCTGGCTCCGTTGATTGCTTTATCTTCTCAGATTCTCTTGGTGTTTTAACATGTTCTGACCTCGTAAAAACTGCTTGTGTTTATTTATGCAACAAAAGTCAAAAGTTTAATTGGAAAGATTTGTGATTTTATGATTACACCAAGAAGAATCCATAAATTTGGAAACTTGCAGGGGTTGCTTGCTGCAATTCATTTTAACCAAACGTGTGCAGCAGAACTACACCAGCCCTCAGGTGACAGGCCTCTTAGTTTATATTTACTGGGAGCAATATGTATCCCCATGTGCGAGTCTCAGAAGGTGACAAACTGTGTAGTCCTGCTTAGGGAGCCGAGCTTGCTTCATTAATAAAAAGGAGGTCCCAGAAGCCGTGCGAGAGCCTGCTGGACTGCTCTCCTGTAAATCATGAGGGAACTCCCATGCTGCTTGGAGAACGAGCACAGCACTGAAGCTATTTCATTTTTATGTGCCGCCTCCAAGATGGGAGGTTGGAACTGAAGGATGGGAAACGCCTGTGGATCGCAAAGCCTTTCATGCGTTCCAGAGATTGTTTAGTGTCGCCACGCATGTGTAGATGAGTCTCTCGATTCGTGTTTGATGTTGTTGTTTTCTTAGGTGTGAAGGTGGAGTCGTCTGCGTTGCGCGAGTTTGCGGCGGTGGCAGACGGGCCCGGGCGTGGCGTTCTCCTGTTCCCCGAGATCTGCACGATGGAGCTGCAGCTTCTTGCCTCCGGCTCTCCGGACCTGGAGGTTCTCAGCCATGTGTTCCACAGTCTGCTCGGTGCAGTGAACGCTAACCGCCGCAATGCCGCCTTACTCTATGAGCAGGTCAGACTGACCACTTCTTCATCTTCGTGACCGCTCTCAGCAGCCCGTCTTGTTTGTCTGACTCAGCTGTGCTCCGAAGATAAAAACTGACCCTCTTGTTCTGATTTATTTACAGGGAGGAGTCAAAACTATTCTGTCTGGCTTTCACAACATCCTCAGTCAAACAGACCCCTCTTATCAAGGTTTGTTACATATTCTGGTTCTTTTATATCTGAAATGACTGTTTGCATATGAATAGGTTATCTGTAAAACATTTAGAAATTCTCATTAGCCGTCTTTGTTTATTCAAATGGCTCCCTGGTGTTTAAACAGCATGTAGAGTATGAATAGTTCTAGCTGTACTTGTACCACCCAACCCATGTAACGCTCACATGTATCTTTTTGGCATTGTAAGATTGTGATATTGAAAATATATGAATAAATAGATACATTAATGATGCTAATGACTCTTGTCAAAATCATATAGCTTTCCATGAAAATGTAGAATTGTTTGTACTCTATCTGGTACTCACTTGTGTCTTGGGTCTACGCTGATCATAGTAAAGCAGGAAGTGATGCTGTTTTTGACCCGTGGTGTTCTGGTGCATGCCCAAATGAAGGGGAACTGTTTATGTAGCCCACTCTTCATTGGTTCTCCACTCAGATTGCCAGACTGTTCTGGTGGAGCTGCTGGTTGCCATGGTGAGCCAGCGTATCACAGCGGAGGAACTGGCTCTATTGATTCGCCTCTTCCTGGAGAAGACCCCACCTACTGTAAATAGCAAACCCGATCAGTCACTCAACAGTTTGCTTACATCAGAGGTGTTGACACTGACAGCTCGTGCTCGCACGCTCAGGCTTTTTTTTTTCCTCCCTCTTTATTTTTTTTAGCACTGACAACAATCTATTTGTAAAGACATATTTCTTGTCACGCTCTCCTCTGACATGTGGAGGGTTGATTTTTATTTATTTATTTATTCATTAAAGAAATCATCAACACATAACGCTCCCTAAGGCCTGCTTCATTCAGTATATAATTAACACCACAGTGCAGAGCAGATGTGCTACAACCTAAACCACACGTCTGTGTGTATCATTGGAATTTGAACGCAGATGTCATTGATAATCTGTGCTCAAGAAAAATGTTTTCAAAACTCAGAAGAAAGTGTATTTTTAGCCATGTGAACATATTGACATGTGACTTTGTCTGTGTAAAAGAGCCGCGTCAGATGCGCTTAATAGTTGTTTTGCTCTTTTAGACAGCGGCCAAGTGTCACTTTCAAACATTGAGCTTTGCTGCATTCATCTGTGTTATTTTTGGGCTAATCTGTTCATTATTGTCTATGAAACTTATTATTTTTTTCTTGATTTGAGAATATGGAAAAGATCTAATTGAAACATTAAAAGATAAACATTAAAAAGATATTTCACAATTACAAAACCTTATTGAATAATTGACAGACTATACCTTCTTATTTATGTTATTTTCCAGGAAATTTTACTAAAGGGCATCTTGCAAATCATCGAAGCCAACATGAATGTAGAACCTCTTCATTTCCTGACTTTTCCAATTATACTCGGGGCTTTGACGCCGGGAGGTTTGTCCCCCGCCTCCAGGCAGAACTGCACCGCCGGAGGCAAAAGTGTCGGTCTGCTGTGGAAGGGCAAACTGTCTCCCGCTCGGAGGGAGGGGGATGCCGAGTACCGACCGAGCCACCTGCGCTCTTCTCCCTGGCACATCGCCCCCCTCCACTTGCCTTTAGTAGGACAGAACTGCTGGCCCCACATGGCGAGCGGCTTCAGTGCCTCGATGTGGCTGCGGGTGGCGGAGCAGGAGGAGAAGGATGTGGACAGAGAAAAAGGTGAGACTCTCTTATTATGAAATCTTTTTGTACCTGATCCCCATTAATATGAACCTGCTTCAAGATTTTCTTTTTTCTTTTTGTTTGTTATTCAGAAAAAAGTAACCCACCCCCTGGTGAGTCACACAATGGCCCATCTCAGGCAGGGACAAGATTAGTAGAGGAAGGCCTCATTCATATTCTCTCCATGGGCTCCAAAGCGCTGATGCTTCAAGTGTGGGCAGACTTCTCCACGGGCTCTCTCACATTCAGGTGAGCTCCAGTGTGGAAGGGAGGTCTTGGAAGATCTTTGTGGAGAATGTGTTGCTGAAGTATTCATAGTGTGTGTGCCTTGAAGCATTGCATTCTGCCTTTCAGGATTTGTATAGACCCTAACGACGAGATAAAAGCAGGGCTGCTGGCGCAGGCTGACTCTGGCGAGGGAATGCTCGGAGCCGGGCAGTGGCAGCACCTCAGCCTCACCTACAGCCAGCAGCCAGAGGGCAAGAAGAACATCCACGGCCGTGTTGTTGTCTGGGTGTGTGGCATCTGGTGAGGAAACAAGAATCTGACTGAAATAGGCGCTGGCGGGTGGAGCTTATAAGCTGACTCAGAAATATGTGTTTGAAATTGCTGTTTTAGCAGATTATCTGCTAAATAATTTAAATTAGCTTAATATCCCC
>OMNM01021636.1:10809-21071 GCA_900302745.1 Parablennius parvicornis | reverse complement strand
ATGCCCAAAAAAAAAAAAAAAAAAAAAAAAGGAGAAGGATGTCAACATTAACTAAAATACCACAAATGTTGATATTGAGAAACACTTCTACCATTTGTTAAACACTTCTAATCTCAAAAAAACCAACATTTTCAAGTGAAAATTTTAAACTTCCGTGGCATTTTTGGGGGGGGTCTGTTTACATGATAGCGTTGCTCAGAGCCACTGAACATGCAACTTTTTGGAATTGCCTGCCAAGTTGGAACTTTGCAAAAACGTTCCGACTCTGTTGTTGTTTGAATCGGAGAAAACACAAGTTTCTGAAAACATTCATCTCTGTGTAGACGACGGGAAACTGTGCTACTGCACTTGCAGAAAAATAACTGTGGAAATAGTTCTTCTGCACATGCTCAGTAGGTGGAAAATAAGCCTGAAGCATTTTCAAATGTCTTCAAATTCATTGCCATGTAAACATGGCCTAAATATACTATCTACAGTTTTGTTTGCACTGTTCTGCAGGAGGGAAGGCCACACTGGGTAGTTGCATGGACTTTTATCATTATCTGTCTGTTATGGATTGAGTTTTATCTTTATTTCCTACTGAAGTGCTCCACAAATACACATCCCGTATATACTTTGGAGGAATTTCTTTAGAGAGCAAAAGTCACATTTATTACCAAAAACACTACAGTTTGAACTTTGTATTCAAATCAGGCCAAGTTGTGACAAGTTTTCCAAAAGCGATTTGTTACTGCACAACATGATGTCAACATGACAGCTGCAGTAAGTCTTTAAGTTGCAAAAGGTCGGCCCGCTGACGTAAAAGAACCGACTCTTTGTTTCCGTACATGCGATCGTCTACACAAGAAGACCATTAAAAGGTTTCCATCCAGCTCTGTGATGCAGAGCTCAACCGGCGTGAGCATTACTCAGCCTGGCAGCCGCCGCCTGTCAGCTAACTTAACAAATGTTTAGTAATTAATACCATCTAATTACTGTATAATGAAAAATTACATGCGTCCACTTAAATTTGAGTTTTCCCAGGATTTTTTGCGTTGATGGACTGTGGAGTGTTGATAAGTAACATATTTAAATCGGAGCCATTTGCAGGGTTTTTATGTTAACATCCAGGCGCCGTGATTCGGCGAATCAATCAAGCGCGAGCACAGGTAGCTTTAATGACACCCCGCCGTGTTCGGAAAACATTTATCTTCTCCGCTTGTTCCCGCCGCAGCCATCTCGCAGGATCGTCCTTGGGACACCCATGACACGTGGCGGCGGCGGTGGCGGCGGCGACGGCCACACACACAAACACACACACACACACACACACTTTAGACAGCTTGACTGTCAGAGATAAATGACGCCTGACACTGTGGCCTGGAGAAATGGGCTGACTGAGCAGCAGTGCGATGAAGATACTTCTCACAAAGGTTCCCTGAGCCAAACAAGTAGTGTCCCCGGGAACCCTGGACGCCAACTCCTGTTGCTCGAGGGCCACGTGTCAGTCAAAACATCCTCCAAACAACCACTCGGAAAGCTGACGAACTTTATCACCCAGACACAAACTTGTAGATTGACAACTTAATGCCATGACGTGTTCAAAAGACTGACAGGAGGGGGAAGAAAAAGCAAACAAAACAGCTGCATTCATTCAAACCCAAATCAGGAAGTGAACATTTACTGATTACCATACAACTCGGATATTCATGAATATATTTTTACTCTCTTTTTATTTTTTGTAGATTTAATTATTGGTGCTGGATGCTTTTCATTCTTGTGCTGACAATGACTAATGTGAGTTCAAGACTGTACAGACGACTTTAAAGGCGATGTCTGTCTTTTGTGCCCAGAGACAATGGGAAACGTAGCTCGGGGGGCTTCTGGGTGTTGTGGGAGCCCCAGACGAGGTGCAGGAAAGGAAAAGGCTGCGCGATCGGTGATCGGAGACTTCCCGTCCCCTTCAGGAACGGTGGGATCAGTCAGTCACAGGGCCCCTCCGAGGGCCCCGGGGTCAGAGGTCACGCCAGTCAGACAAGACACAACAGAGCAGCCAATTGGATTTTAAAAAAACCCAACAAAAACACATGAAGTAAAAAAAATGTTTAAAAAGGCGATGATTGAGGAGAGTACAAAGAAAGAAAGAAAGAAAGAAAGAAAGAAAGAAAGAAAGAAAGAAAGAAAGAAAGAAGAGAAGCTCTGTATAGATTGCTCGGGGTGCAGCTCTTCTAAAAATATCTATGCGGAGAGGGGGGGATGAAAAAAGAAGAAGAGGAGAAAAAAAATGAGAGAGTGCGAGAAAGAATAAGGGAACAGGCCTTTTACAACTTTGAAGAGAAAGAGTCTGTGGACTGAACGAGAGAAAATATTTACTGAGGGAATTAGTTCAGGATCATTGTGTGCGTGCAGGGCTTTAGTTCCCTGGCTCCATTTCAAGGCCCAAGTGGCTCAACTGGAGCTCCCTCCAGGGCAGGCCTAATTATCACAGGGCTAGGGCCATTAAAATGCTTAACTAACCTCGTTTCTCCAAAACGCACAGATTAACGCCAGCCTCCAGCAAAGTGTCGGGAATAACCCTGCTGCCTAATACCCTCTTTGATTTTTTTTTTTCCCTTTCTCCCCCCCCCCCTCTTTCCTCTTCTTCTCCAGTGAGGAGAGGCGAGGAAGAGGACTGGTGTGGATTGTGGATTGTGGTTGTGGACGGATGAAAAGACTTTAAGCTGAGGTCCAATCAGGCTTTGGGAGCGCTGCGCAGGTTACTGGCAGCGTTTAGAAGGACGTACGGGTCAAACTGCAGACTGTGTGTACCTGAGGCCAAGTCTGAATTTCCTTCAGCAATAACAAACTGTCTATATTAGAGTCAGTGACCACAGAGAAGCTCAGAGTTACATTCAACTGCATTTGTTCAAAACCACGAGAAGGTTAATAAACGTCTCTTCCTAAGAACTGATTTTTAATAACTATACAAAACATATAGACTCCGTTTTCTCAAAAAAATTTCAAGTGACAACACAAAGCTTTCGATTTGAAAATGCTTTCATTAGAAAAAACAAACAACAGCTCCCACTAGTGGCCCTACATGAAAACTACATCGTTTTCAGTGTTTCTGTCGTTTTTCGTGTAAATCATTTTCAAAACAAGACTTTTCTAAAATGAAAACGTAAAAACATTGTGTTTTCATTTGAAGCATTGTCGTGTTCACGGGGCCGGAATTCACGTCCATGAGAAACTTTTATGTTTCTCATATGTTACACATGTTAACTGTGTCAAACTGGAACCTTCCAAGTCGGAAATTTTGAATTTCTAAGGAAGCTCCAAGAATCACTCAACACAGCCGTGCTTGATCATCAAATGTGAAGCTTGCAGGTCTCTGAGATCTACAGAGAAGCACAGATATTTAAACTAGACACTGTGAATCAAAGGAAGAAACTATCAGCAGAACTGAAGTCAGCTCTTAACCACCACGTTCTTTTCTCTTACAATTTTAATTGACTCTTTTTGTATAATTTCAATAATTAAGTTGGCTCATACATACACTTTGCTATCCAGCTTCATGCCATTTGAAGAGAAGTTAAATTTGAGGCCCACCATGGATTATTTTAGGTTTTCAGGCTTTAGAGTAAGCGTTTTGATATTTTTCTGTAGATTAGGTGAACTAACTTCTCACTATTTGTTGTTGTCATGTGGATATTGTTGTTATTGTTGTGAGGAGGAGGAGTATCAGTATTTCTAACCCAATATTAAGCAAGTGATCATATTTATTCCAAACAAACTAATTCACGGCACTCAAACATACCATCTAATAGGCTAATACACACGGATCATGACGATTTATAAAAATGTCGGTTTCATTCGTACACTACTGCTCAGGAGCACAAAGGATGTGAAAACAGGAAGTCTAAACTGTTGATAGAAATCCTGTGCCGCACGTATGCCATTTGCAAACATTATAAACATTAAGAATGGGAGAACACAGACAATCGTGAGGACAGAAGATGAAGTTGGATCATTATTCCAGGTGACTCTCAATGGACTGTGAGCAAACTGTCACTAGCAAGCATAACGTTGGATGTATGTACCTAAAAACACACAACCGCGCAACAAATAGTCGTCTTCATAAATAAAAAATAAATGTTATTCAACAACACTGAATGACTAAAAAAGAAAGAAGTACTTGTAGAGACAAGGTCATGACTGAAGGCATTAGAAAAAAAAAAACCTGGTTTGATTTGATGTAAATACTGTTGAATGAACATCTTTGAAACAAAACACAGAAACGTAAAGGTGCAGCCTTTTCTCAGCTTGTGTCCACCTGTGTTTGCCTCATTGAAATGTTTGCGAGACCAGGGAGATCGATTTCTAGTTAACCTCCAATCTGGAGTGTTGAGAATTACAGACAAACGCTCCTGTGTGCAATTCCAAGTTTCCAACGCCCCCGTCCCTTTATTTAAAAAGAGACCCGGTCAAAACACATCTTAAGAACAGAGAAATGACAATATGAACAAAACAATAAAAAACAACAAGAGCATTCTGTCGCAGAGCGAAACTGAACAGAGCCAACATCCAATTAAAAGATACATATTTGATGTCCCTGGTGACTGCCCAAGAAAATTAGAAAGAAAACCCGTTTCTCTGTGTATCGAAGCTGACATGAATTCCAGGAGGTAAATAAACCCGGACGACTCAGGGAGAAGAGTCTGCAGCTTCTTTACAAGACGGCATCTGTTAACTGCAGTGATGTTGAGAAGAGTTAAACATAATGAACTCTCCCGGACATTAATGAGGCACTGAACAGTAACTATACCCACACAAAGACAATATCTACAACCATAAATCTGAATTGTCATCCATTAGTTAGGAAACTGGGTGAAAAGTGATGAAAATTCACTTTTCTTGGGATACTTTTGTTTTTAAATCAATATTTTTTACCAGAAATTTGCGTATGAATTCTAATTAATACAAAGTACTGAAGCTTAGTATCCATCGTTTGTGTTGTCATTAATAATAATCTCACATTTTAAACAAATTTGAAACCACATATTTTCATTAGAGCCATGTAATCAACATTTTTCCACACAGTATCCGGTTGATAGAATAATGTTAAATTGGTCAGCAGTTGTAGCCCAAGTCTGTTTGGGAATTTAGTTGCCTCCTATCATCTTGTTTGTAAATATTTACATATCATTTAGCGACTGAGTGGGAGACCGGGGAAGGAAAGGGACTGGGATTGAGACATGATTGTTGGTGCCACAGCTGAATTTCATTCACAACTATTTGTAGAGTTTACAAGAGACAGTTTGAGAAACAAAACAATTTTTTCTGAACATCGCCGTGTAAACATGAAACTTTTCGGATACAAAAAGGATCCATTTTGACTTGAAGTGTTGTCTTGTTGTTGACCACGTCCTGTGTTTAGACCACAACATCTTTCAGTGGAGGAAAACACAAAGCTTAAATGATCTTTGTTTTTAATATGAAGCTGACTTCATTGGAATTAAAAATCCACCACAGTCACCATATTTCAGTCCAAAATGAATTTTTGAGATTTAGGACCCATTTAGAAGACAACAAAAACAAGTGTTTACAAGAAAGATTTCTTGACTTTCCGTTTACACGACACCGGTGCTCGGATCCACTGCATTTACACCGGCTTCCAAGGTGGAACTTTATTTTCACGCTCACGACACCCATCCTTGCAGTGGAAAAGCAAACAAACAAAGGTTTTTGTTTGTTTTTTTTGTCGTTGTCGTGTAAACGGGGCCTGAAGAGTTGAGCTTAAACTCTAATAGCATCTAATTCGCTGTCAATCCACACAAATGTTGGGTATTCTCTATCTAGTTAACATTTATAGTGCACTTTTTTTCTGCACATGTACGTGTGGTTTCATTACAAAAACAAGCCACAGCGCCCTCCCGTGGCCCGGCATACTAACTACATCATTGTCAGTGTGTCTGCTGCTGCGGTGTAAACGCAACACTTTTCTGTAATGGATTAGGTGATGTCACGTTGTTGTGTAAACGGAGCCTCAGTGTAATAAGAGATTCACATCATGAATGTTCAGTCGACAAAATTTGCACATTAATATTGACGCCTGCCACCAGTAAAGTTTACCTGTATAGCCTGTGTGTGTGTGTGTGTGCTCGCGTTATTTTTTGTTTGATCGTGACGATGCAACAGTATCGTGGTGTGAACGCTGCTTCAACCAGTACCTACAGTCACCGTTCCCTCACAAACTGACAGCAGGAGCTTTGAACGCTGCCACTCCTATCAGTAAATATCAGTAAATTGAATTTATTGTGAATTAACAGTCGGCATTATATCAAACTGATCCGGCCTCAATTTGATCGTAATATTCCTCATATATTGGTGTAGTTTGAACCTTTGAAGTGCATCACATCATTAACTGGTGCAGCCTCCTCACACTTTGTGTCGGCTTGTGAATTCGGCTTGTTTTTGTCAGATATTACACGGAGGCATGTGATGAAAAGAGGAGTCAGCGGTGCCACGAACCCCCGGGCTGACGCGACGCCACGCTAAAACGCCAGATGGCTCGCGTTCAAGACTTTCCTGTTGACTTTGATCAAACTGCTTCAGCTCACTGAAATAAAGTAATAATGACACCAGGATACGAGACATGGCTTCATGTTTTCCTCCGGTGGAAAGCAGCATGACGACACTGGAGGAGGCATCGAGAGCCCCTAAAGGTGTCGTAATTATCCACTTGTTTTTTGTTTTGTTTTTTTTCTTTCTGACCGGTAGGAATCCCCCTTCCCCCTGAACTCCTCGGTTGTGGCCGTTAAAAAAAGCGCAGCTAATGCAGGTTTGTGTGTGCGAGTCCCAACAAATGTGTTCGGTGCACAATCTTCAGAACGCGGCGCATGTATTGAACAGGAAACAAGGTCATTTGTATGCAGCGCGCCGTATAATGAATATAATTAATCTTGGCAATAAGACCCCACGCCTATACAGATGCCGATCATGTTTTAGCACTGCTCGAAAATGAATTTGTTGTGCTACCCACTTTGTCTTTCAGGCATTGAGGAGACATGAATGAAGAGTCTGATAGCAGGATCACGGTCTTTGTTCGGCATAACGCGCGGATTCACTGGTTTATTGAAACAACTGTCTAAAAATCTACGCAATACGCCATGATTATTTTGCAAAAAGCATTTTTGTTGTTTTTTTCTTCTTCTTCTCCTTATCCTTTAAATAAACAGGGTTCCTTGATCTTAAGGAAATCAAATTAAACTCAAATCCAGTGTGGATGAGTGGAACGACATCCTGATTGAAGCACAACATACCCGTGAAGTCTTAACCCATTGCCCTCTTTTCTACAGTCTTATCAGTTCGGCTTTGTTTTGCACATATACGCATATTCTCCTTATTCATTAGCATTCCTTGTTCTATTGAGATACCTGACTATTATACATGTCATCTGTGGCACAAACATTTGGACCGTGCTCTGAATGCACTACATTCTCGAACAAAAGAGACATATAGGTCCTGTTTAGCCACCTCACAGGGGCTCCGTTCAAAAAACTACTTTATCTGCTTCCTTTTTTTTTTTTTTTTCCTAAAGCTTTCATCTTCAATTATATCACACTATTCATCCTTCGATCAGGGTGTCATTTGTATAAACGCTGTCTTGTGTGCAGCAGCAGCTGCCGCCGCTCTTCGGGGAGGAACCGCACTGTTGTGATTGTTCTGTAGTAAGAAAACCACTGATGTAATTGGGAAGCAGATGCAAAGTGTTTGGAACTTTTCATTTTATCCAGCCTTCTGTCGCTGGGTACGGAGTCTTTAGCTCAGAGAGTGATACTAAACTATGGCTTCCAACATCAGACGAGATGTTTATTTGTGTTTGTGGGCATGCAGTCCAGTTACAGAGAGTCCACATTACGTTGTCGAGATGATGAACGATGTGGTTAGCAGCTTCAGGTTACGTTTGAACCAGATGGGTGAGGACGAATCATGAATTAGTATGTTGGGCAGCATCTTCCCACGTCCCTGAACGTCAACGCACTATTATGTGCCAAAATAATAACGTCAGTGCCAATGTTTCTCCACAAGTTAAAAACATCATTAAAACCCAAACCAAATGACAAAATTTGAATTTTTAGATTAGTATTTAAACATTAGGACGAAAAAAAAACAAGAAAAAAAAAAAAAAACAGCTATAACAGCCGGCCAGTGTGCAGCACATCACTGCAGCTGCTGCAGTCATTCAGTTTCTTTCTGTTGTGAAATATAACATCTCAAACTTTGTGCCGGAATAGTCCAATCATAAGCATGATAAGCAGTCCTACATATTAGCACAAAAAATATCCCACAAAATTCTCAAAGGTGATCATGACTTTGGATCTACAGGAAACCAGTGTCTCTTCACACCCCAACCGCCAGCTTGACAAAAAGTCAAATAAAGTCGAAAACAGCATCAACTTCACTGAATATCACAAGTTAAAAGTCATTAAGTGTGTAAGAGAGCCACATCTGTGATTTCCAGGACTTTCAGGGCACTTCAGTCTGGATAGTTTAATATGAGAATTAGTTGCTCCGCCTGCTGTTCCAATGTTCACCTTTTGTTGACTCTGATGAAAATGATTCCTGGATCCTCTGCTGGACTGGGTAAAACCATTGCGAGCATCATTATTGGCGCTAATTACTGTTAAAGTTAGTGCGTGTGGGTATAACATGCTAAATTATAAACGTGAATATATTGTTGATATTTGAGGTAAAACATTTTGACTTTAGATTTTACTGGGTTCAACTTACACGTCCCATCTTCTGAGGAGCTTAATGAGCTGATAGTGTCAAGAGTTGTGTGTCTGGACGGCAACATGCCCCCCAGTCGTCGTTCCTCTCACCGCCTTTCATCATGACGTTTCCAAGTTGCGTGGCAAAGCAGCTTCACCTGGGCTCTCTGGTTCTGGTTCTGGTCTACAGCCTGAGTCACTGCAGCCTCCACCACAGTGCTCATAGACATGGGATGACTTTCAAATAATGATTTTAAGAAAAAGCAAAGTGCAGGCTTGGTATTTACAAATGCACACAAATAAATGAGTTACGTGTGCACAGGATGTCCAATTGTGCTACTGGAAACGTTTATATCGCATTATGCCAACAATTATGATGTTGGTATACATTTGGAGTCACATTAATTCAGTGGGTGATAGGTTTATTATAACGCATCTATGGCTCGAGTACTATACTCTCTATTTCTGCCCTTTTGTCGGCTTCATGGCCTCAGAGCTACTTTGTGCCTCTCGCCTGAAGCTCTGCATGCTAATGGTTCCTGCTCGGATCCAAAGAAAAATACAACTCTGCTTGAATTAAAGAGGCATGAGCATCGCTAATTATTGTAGTCATTCCACCAATAATCCTTTTAGCAATTTCTGTTGCCTCGGAAAAAAAGGGAGGAAAACGCGGCAATAAATAAATAAATAAATAAAGCAAATAAATAGAGACTGATTTGAATGCGGCGTCGGGGGAGATGTAGTGCAAAGGCGCGATAATAGCTAAGCTAAGCTTATAACATCTTTGTTTTCACTGAGCACTGTGCTGCGGGTCTCTGGGGCCGCGAGAGGGATTTTTGGCAAATCTGTGCTTCTCAAGGTCCGCACTTTGCACGGCACTCAAGGAGGCTTCCGGACGCTATCAGTCAATCAGGATCCACTTACGCTCTCGCCGTGCACGAGGTGGAGGAGGCTGCAACTCGCATCCAACCACTTCTCTTCCCCCTACAGACACGCGTTTGTGCATTTGACACTTGGGGAAGGCTGAAAGAAGAAAAACAAAGAGGCCCAATAGTAGTCTTTTTAGGGAGATTAGTTCCACATTTTAGGGCCTTGAATAGAGTGTTGCATCCTGGATATTATTGGGCGCCGGCGTCCAAACAGGGCTCGCTGCTAAGACGCTGAGAATTTATTGTGATTTCTTACATCCACAGTGAATTTATTGTTGTTTCTCAGAATTCCATTCTGCCTCCGTTTTGACACAAATAAATGACTTTGGGACCTTGAAGGTTTAATTTGAAATAGCACATGTCTTGCAGTTTGAGACGACGGAGTGAAACAATTGCTTTTCAGCTGGTAACCAGACTGGAGGTGACATGGCGGAGGAGAAGCAAGGTGTAATATTTATCTCCCTGCCCTTGGAGATGTGGAACGCACATCCAATTCATCCACGTCTCCATCAGAGAAGAATGAAACCGTAGCCACAAAAAAAAAAAAAAAAAAAAAGAAGAAGAAGAAGAAGAAAAAAAAAAAAAGAATCACAGTAAAATG
>OMNM01021628.1:8138-21558 GCA_900302745.1 Parablennius parvicornis | reverse complement strand
GACAGGATTAGTGAACACATTGCCCCCTGCTGTCTGAAAGCTGAACTACACCACAGTGCTCAACTGTGAAATCATGTTGTTTTTCCTCCTACGCATTGTTTACGTATTTCCCACGAGAGGGGGACACAGTCCTCATCAGGCGGACATAAATCAGCATAACATCGAAGCTCACACGTGTGCAGACAGCTTGCTCAACAAAGCCGTTCACACTCAGGATGTCTACTTTTGACTGCATCTGTTGCGTCGTGTGTTCGCATACAGGCACGTCGCGCCCTCACAGCTGTCCTTTTGTTCCGTCTCCCCCGATCACCTGCATTAACGGGCTTATTAACATATAATTAGCTAAGTTCTTGCGTTTCCGCGCCCTTCAACTGCGGTGATGAAAACATCCTCGACACCTGACGAAACTCCAGCAATCCATCGTGTGACCTTGCATCCTGTCAGCGCCGTGAATGCAATCACCTCCCATTTGGCGCTAATGACCTGCTGATAAGAATCCCAACGGGGACGAGCGCACGCTCCAGTCGTCCTCATCAATATTTCGTGGGCTTCATTCACAGTGGTGTGTAATTGATCCCCGCTGCTCTTTGATCACCGCTTGCCTCACTAAGTCTTTGGACTCACCTCTGGGTTTCCCACAAGGGCCTCTGGTCCAAAGGCGAGAGATTCAACCTTCCCACAGATCCATACAACAAAGAGCTCCTGCCGTATGTCGGATAAATAACAGTAAATACAACACATGTCTCCCACAGTCACTGTCAATAAATCAATCAATTAAACTTTACATTGGCTGCACCTTTCAGACTGCTCACAGTGCTCGACAATTGATCGATGAAAACACTTGAAGGAAGAATCGATTCAAACTTATACACACACATGAATATTCACCTGTAAACTCAGAACTTTAACTCATGGGTCATTTTGCCGACTCGTGACTCTTGATTCATTTGTCTCTATTAACTCGTTTTTGGACGATTCCTGGCTGCAGCTAGCTAACTGTAAAAAAAAATAAATAAAACATTTATCAGACACCGTGTTAATCATTTTTTAAATGCATTTATGAGTCACTGTATCAATATTGTGGCAAAAACAGAAAAGTTGCATTTTGGGGGCTCAGACTCACGAAAAATTGCAACTTTTCAAAGTGGAATTTTTCCACTCCATCTCTCCATCTCCAACTTTTCTGAAATGATGCTACTGCACACGAACACCACGGTCATCGTGAATAGTTCTTGTGCACATACGTGAAAAGATGGACAACAACAATAATAATAGCATAATTTTCAGCATTTCTGAAATGAACATCGTGTTCAAAACATTTCAGTATAAACACATCTTTTCTGAAATAAAAACAAAAGATGTTTAACTTTCAATATTCTTGTGTGGATGGGCCGAAGATGAACTGAAAAAGGGAATCAATGAAACACAGTGGGACAAACATTCAGGGCTAATCGGGATGAAACGCTGTGGGCGGGGCTACAGAACATCGGGATGAAACGCTGTGGGCGGGGCTACAGAACATCGGAATGAAACGCTGTGGGCGGGGCTACAGAACATCGGGATGAAATGCTGTGGGCGGGGCTACAGAACATCGGAGAGCAGATGTCCAACAAGTTCTCAGTTCTCCTGAGAAAGTACGTGTCAGTTACCAACATGCAGCACACGTATAAGACGACAAACCTCGGTGTGGAGATCAGATTAGAACAGTATCAGGCAAGCGGATGTGACGTGAAAACAGTTGAGGATTTTAATGAAACTGCGATTATTGACTTACTAAGCCGTTATTATTTAGTTACATTTTTGATCGTATCATAGCTAAAACACAAGGATTGGGTAAAACTGAAAGCGCTCACACTCAATGGAGGCAGATTAAAACATAACAGAATGTAGATGTTATATGTTTGGAGACTTTGTGGTCAATGAGACGTAACTAATCTGTTTTTAGTTTGTTTTTGTTGTTTTTTTTTTCATTTATATGAAGGAATACACAGTATGTAGGACATTTCATTGCAGGAACATTTCTGAATTGTATAACGTTTAACTGGTAATACACTGTTATTTTCAGTTTTGCAGTCTATAACAATAAAAAAGCAAAGCTGTCGCTGCCTCAAGCTGCTTCTACTTATGATTGTGTTTTCTGACTGTATCGCAAACAAAACCACCAACTGGATAATTGTCCCCCACTTTATTATGACTCGCAGCTCAGATCTGATGATGAAATTGATTTGGCATAAATGGGACGGTTTCTTTCCTGGACTGAGTCTGCACCAAACTGTAACAACTCTTTGTTTGTTTTCTACCCGATCGATGAAAAGTTGGCATCAAACCGCCGCTGCACAAAATGTTTTCGCTGGCAGAAACACGTGTCGGAGTGTCGACTTGGCTTCATTGTGTGTGTGTGTGTGAGGCTGGCACTTTCCTCGTCACATGCAGAGTATAAAATCACGTTAAGACAGCAGGTTCAGGATGTCAATGAGGGAATGTTTGGATCCGATCAGCATTTTTTCTGACCCAGTTTATTGTTGTGGGGAACCGATTCCAGGGAAAAACATGCGAAGGTGGGAGACACCCTGGACACGTCAGCAGTCCTTTGCTGGGCAATTAGGAGCCGTTTCAAGTAGAAAAACATAATTTTTTGTTTTCTTGTCAGAAATGTTTTGTGTTTAAACTGCAGCGTTTTTTAAAATGTCTGCTTACGCAGAAATGTATATACTTTTCATGCTGGGCCACTAGCGAGTGCTGTTTTCATGTAATTAAACCGCAAATCCACGCACACGGACAACATTACGAAACTCATTTATACTGTCTTTCCTCGTCGTTTTGACCCCCTCAGTATCGATAGTTTGTAAGAAATTCTGTAGTTTTTGGTGTCTGGTTGTAATTATGGTTTTTGTGTGATTTGCAGACAACGAGCTTCTGTATCGTAGCAGAGACGGCGACGTTCTCAGGCTGAATCTCGAGACAAAGGAGCAAAGGATCATCGTGCCCAACCAGCTGTTTGTGAGTACTTTTTTTTTTTTTTTTTTTTTAAGCGAAATAATTTCAGATCAACAGATTTCAGTCTAATCTAATATTCATTATTTCACTGGTTATGTGAGTTTGACACTTTCTACAATCTCAAGTGAAAAGCTTCCACAGTCCTTTCATTATGAACTTTCCTCCTTTTGTCTGCTGTTGAGAGTTTGGGTTTGACTTTACACTTTAAAAACCATGTGAAGAATTAGATATGCTTGTTTTTTATCCATTTTTTTTAATGAAACTATAACTTTTAAAATACATGACCGTGGGGCATGAATTATGGAGGTTAAATGCGTTTTATAATGTGGAACGTTTCCCGAAAAATTTCAGACATCAGCTATGAAGAGTTCAAAAGTAATGATTCAGAACAGCGTGTCAATTTGCCGAAAATAACCCATTTTTAACCGTCTTATGACTATAATTATATTCAGGCCCGCCAGGACTTAATTAGATTTTATGTCTGTGGCATTGTCAAAAAGTGTGTAATGACTGAGAGCTTCTGCTCCTTTTTCTGAAATAACATCCAACTTTCACTGTCTTAAAACATGCGCGCCCAATTCTTTCGCGTTTTAGCACTTTATAAGTCAAATATTTTGTAAGAGAAGATGGTCTGCTGATAGTACATGGTGTTATCAGTCACCCTTTCCGTGCCGTCCAGGAAAGATCCAGAGCCGCCAAATACCAAGTGTCTCCGGACCTGCAACATGTGCTGTTTGCGTTCGACGTCAAACCGGTAAGAAAATCCCCCCGGAACATTTTCTAGATCGGACTTTGACCTTCTGTGACTGTGAGGTTGTTTTCTTCTTCAGATGTACCGACACTCATACGATGCCAAGTACATCATCTACAGCCTCACCACGCAGTAAGTCTTCTCGAGACGTGTGGAGTGTGTCATAACGTTGCAGAAGGGTGGGATTTTGATAAAGGGGGAAAGTTCTGAAATGTGTGGAATTTCTAGAACATGTCAGAGTTATAGAATGTGTCAGATATCTACAATGTGTCAAAGTTCTAGAATCTTTTAACAGTTTTAGAATGTGTGATAGTTCCAGATTGTTTTTAAATGTTCGATAGTTTGAGAATGTGTGACAGTTTCAGAATGTTTAATAGAATGTGTTTTAATCCTAGGAGATGTGGGATAGTTTGAGAATGTGTCAAAAGTTTTGTCAAAGAATATTTTAGAGTTATAGAAAGCATGAAGAGTCCAGAACTTTTATATTTAGTTTTGTTTAGTTTATTTTTCATTCAGTGTAAAAAAAAATATATATATATATATAGTGATTCTCTGGGTGGCGCTATATTGTTAAAGTTTTCTCCTTACCAACACTGAGACTCGTCTGAGACACGGTCTCATAGCAACGGTCACTTATATTGCTGTTTTGTTTGAAAAAAAAACAAATAATACTCTATTCTATTTAAGAATGTTAAAGAAGGCATCTGTGGGCTTTCTAGAACATGTTGAATATTCCTGAAAGAACAAATCAGGACTTCAATGTTGAGCTGTCATGAGTTTTTGTGTTTGTAGCATCAGCCTCGTTTACCTGCTTTCACCACCGTCTGATAGGAGGTCTTGTCTGCTGTGCTGTGTTCTCTCCTGGCCTGTTTTATTAGCCTGTCATCCATCTTGGTCTGCATACCCTCCCTGCTGTTTTGGTGTTTGAATTGAGCCAAGTAAAGTCTGCTTGTGCTAAAAAAAAAAAACAAAAAAAAAAAAAAAAAAAAAAAGTTAATGGGACGTTGACACTGGATTTTGGATTTATGTATTGTTTCAGAAAATACAAGTTTGTTATGCCTTCAGGTGTCAGAGAGAGAACCATTGTACCAGCTTGTAATTAAAATAGCTTTTTCTTATTATTCTTAGACCTGAAGAGTAATCCAAAGTAATCGATCTACAAGTTGAAGAAAAGTAAATAGAGGATTTAAAACCAATACACACAGCAGAGCAGAGCAGGAAAAAAAAGAAGGCACAGAAAGTTTAATCTGGCTAAAAGGACTGACCTGTTTTCAATTGGTCTAAAATTAGCTTGAAACTGGTCGATCCACATATTAAAAGAAAAATAAGTTTGTTTTAAAGGGGAGGAAAGTTTAAAAACAGACCAAAAATCTGGTTGATGGAAATTTTGGCACCAGTCCAAGTTTTGATAATATTAATCTAACACCAGTACAAAAACATTTTCTTTTTTTAAGGTAAAAGTTGAAGTCAGTCTATATGTATCTGAAACTGGTTTCAAAAAAGTCCTGTTTGAACCAGAACAAAACACAAATCAGAACATGTCGTCACACTGAAGCCAAAAAAATCAAGTATAAAACCATGAAAAAAAGGTTTAAACTCACAATTGAAGCAAAAAGCCAAAGGAAGATTTCCAGTACTGTTCCATAACTGTCACAAATGTAGTTTTAAAGTATTTAAATTGGGCTCCAATATGATATGAACTCGTCTGAAATCATCCTGAAGCTGGTCCAAAACCTTTTAACGAATTTCAGTCTGAAACTAGTCTAAGCTGGCATCTTTATGAAATACAAATAGTTTCATACTGCCTTTGTTGGCAGTGAACAACAAGATTCAAGGAAACCAATATCATCATGTTGAGGGAACTGAAACTGAACTTATTTCCAGACTTTCCGGTTTCTAATGATCTAATGTGGCCGTCTCCACAGGGAAACTTGGTCTCTGAATCCCCCCGAGGTGCTCGAAGCCGTCCTGCAGTTTGCCGGATGGGGACCCCAAGGCCAGCAGTTGGTAAGCAGCGTGTCCCCCAGAGATTACCGAGCCGCTGATTACCGGCGGCGCTGATGGAAATCTGTCGGGATCATCCTGCCCTCACACTGCAGCCATTTGTGGTTCATCACAGCGGAACAGCAAACTCTGGCAGTAGTGCGAGGTTTGCGTGATGGCCGCGTTAAAGGTCGGTGGGTCGAACCCGGTCTGCTTTGACCTCCGTCAATGTCGGCCAAAATCATTTTCACTTTCTCACCACCGACGAGCGGCGAGAGCCTCAGTGGCAGATGGCATCTCGGTGGCACCAAGCGAGGTTTGGACAGTGTGAGGCCGCTGGGCTCAGTGTGTGTGTGTTTATGTGTGTGTGTGTGTTTGTGCATGTGTGTGTTTGTGCAGGTGTGTGTGTGTGAAGGTGTGTGTGTGTGTGTGTGTGTGAATCCGTCTGAGATTTCGATCATTGCAGGGAGGACATTTTTTTGGACCAGAAATATACCAGACAACCAGTCAGACTGTATTCATAATGTAGTTTTCAGACAAGCAAAAATCAACACATAATGCTTTATAACATGATAAAATTATATCAACAGCAAAAAGCCACAACACAACAACAAAAAGCATCTTCATCATGGTTTCACCAGAAACAAAAAGAATTAAAGCAGATTTACCAGTTAAATCTTAGTGATTCAGAGTTTTTGTCAGTGAACCAGTGCTTGGCTAAATTCAATAAATCTCTCACTGAACCAAACATGTTGAAGTTTTAATGGAGCTCGGTGGAGGTCAGCTTCCTGATGTGGTGCACACTGCGTGGAAAGTAAAAGTGGTCTACGTCTTGAAGAAGATATTCTCTCTGTATCATTTGTTTTATCAAACTATTTCTGCTATAAGCATCCTGCAAGTGCACGAGAAAAGTCAGTACGAAACTTGTAATCAGGCTACTATTGCCCTTGTACACTAAAAATGCATTAAAGATTTTATTGATTTGGCTTTTTGAATAAATAGGCAATTACCTCTAATGAAGATGGTTAAGCAGCACTGCTCTGGCACATGGCACCACAAGAGGAAGAACTTCCTCCTCTTCCCAAGATGGGCATGTGTGGGCGGAGCCAGTCCAGCTCACACAGACTCAGCAGATTCTGAATGCAGCGCCTATGATCCCATATTCAAATGGATGAAAATCAAGGAAAAGCAAGAAACGTTGAATACAGCGTTTTTGGACCAACGAGACCATGTGGAAGTGTTGAAAAATTTTAGAATACGACACCTTTGAAAACAAAGACAAGATTAATAAAACTAGATTGAGTCTTCTAACAAGCTGTGGACACTTACTGTAAATGACTGAGCTGAAAATGTTAGCCAAGCCGATGGAGCTGCTCTTTTTCTCTGCTCCTGGGATCAGTAGAACCGCTGTACACATTTCACACACATTTCTCTGAGCTTTGCCTTTTGACTGCAGCTTAAATTTAATACTGCACATTGACATCTATTTACTCTGCTGTGGCCTCTTGAGAGTAACCCCATTATTTCCTTCCACTTTGTATGTGTAAAAAAAAAGCTGCGGACAGGTCCTGAAATGTTCTGGATTTTTTTTTAAATATTTGGATTTAGGATTTTATGTGTTTCTAACAATGGATTTCTGCATGAGAGGACACATATATTATGTTTTTTCTTTCTTACTAAAAAGTGTAGTAGAACTTAAAACGATTGAAATTGTCGTCTTGAGGAAAGAGCTTATAAACAGATGACGCTTATAGAGGGAGACTTCCAGTGGCCCAGGAAAGTGGGATTTTGTGTCTGTAGTGCCGTTTGAAGGGACTCGCTGCTCATTTTAATGATGCGGTTTGATCATAAATTTTCTGACTTGTCACCACAAACACAACAACGTGGAATTTCTCCTGTGAGGTTTCAAATTGCTTCTGCAGCCTGTTGGAGGTTTTTTTTTTTTTTTTTTGTATTCCTCGGTGCCGCGGAGCCTCATTGTTGTGCAAAATCTATTAAAAACACATCAGCCTGCCACAGAACCAGTGACGGGTTGTTTTACTGCGAGTAACACGGGCTCTGTAGGTTTAGCTCAAGTTCTGCTGCTGTAAAATCTCCTGTTCACGGTATTAATCATCACATGGGAACAAACCGTTTTAGCTCCTGTTCAAGGCTGTATACAACAGAACCCGTCTCATTATTCAGATTTGTTGTAAATTAAATGCATGAAGACAACGATTGATTACTGGAATCTAGAAACACTGAATAACAATGATGACGCCGTAATAACAAACCTTGCGATTATTAGTTTTCCCATTTTCACTTGAAATTTTTGTGTAAAGACTTAAAAATTTGTCGTATTTTTGTTGTCTAGTGATGCCACTCATATTAAATTGCGTACCATGTGGGGCCACTACATGTCACTGTTGTTTGGTCTTAACTGTCTAATGAGAAAGATGTTGTTCATTTTAAACCAGTAAACACAACCGATATGATTCTTCAAGGCGAAAACCAGCACAGTGAGCATGTCTTTAAAATGATGTGGGGTCAAAAAGCTTTGTGAGTTTTGTTCATCTCATGTGTTTTCATAGAAAAATGTTTTTCTTTCAATGAGCTTCAGAGAGCCATTGATCCAGATACCTGGTCTTTTCATTCTCAGGCTGTTTCGTTCCCCTTGTTGGCTTTAAATTGTTGGGATTGCGGTGCTTAAACATTCAAAAACCTTCCGCTGGTTCCTCACAGATTCCTTTAATGTAATTGCTATCCTATCATTTATTTAAAATTGCAGATTAAGCATTTGAATATGATAATAGTGTACCTGATTGCTCCTTTCCGGAAGCCGTTATCGTAGCTCTGTGTTTGGTTTAATGAGCCCACCAGGTTATTCCAGAAGAATGAGATGAGTCTTTTGTCTCGCTCTGACCCGGAGACGTCGGAGCTTTTCACACTAATATTTTGGCTATTGTTTAGTTTTTTTGTTTCACAGTCTGTGGATGTAATGATTTCCCATTAAGTTCATCACAATTGGAGCAATTCATCACAGAGTGTTTCATCAGCCTGTAAAAATGAGAGGTGTGTGTGTGGCAGTGAGATTTACAGTGAGCGGAGACGTCTCCTGCAAAGCTCCCTCATTAAGCCACCAGCAATTATTCCACTGTGACGGCGCAATCAACGAGGTCGGGTCAATACACACACCCGGTGCACAAACACACACACCTGTGCATGAATGTGCCAGTCTCAAACATTCTCGGCAATACACTCCCATTATAAATTGAGAAATAGTCCAGAAATGTTGCCACATTTGAACTCTGAAAAAAGATATTTAAACTTTGATTTATTAGATTTGAAGTTTAAAGTGTTTTTTTTTTAACACTTTAACGCCGTGAGTGATGTTTCTGCCATAAAATGTAATAACTATTTGTGATTTCAAATATTGTTTAGTTTCCTTTTCCTTTCCAGTGTAACCTTTTATTGGCTAATTTACCAAACAAACCAAAGGTTTCTGCGTATTTCTGCCAGTTTTACCCCACAGTCATAGGACTTTGTGATGAGCTGAAAACGGTGACAGATACAGGATACAAAAAGGCTGAATTTAAATGAATCTGACAAGTGGTCATGGTTTGCCTTCATTGCTACAAAAACATCATCTGTTCAAACACAAACTCAGACATACAATACAAAAAATAAAAAAAGCACAAATAATAAAAACCCTGCTGCTACTACGGCTATCTTTGATGTTACTTCTTTCATCTCTCTTCTCTTTTGAAATAACTATTTTCTAGCCTTTCACTTGCCCTCCCCTTTCTCTTATCTGATTCCCTTCGGGGCTTGAAAAGTCACAGAGCAGCTTCATCAAGAGACTGGCACCTGCTCTGCAGTTTTTAGAGGCCATTCAAGGTCATTTCCCCACTAAATGCTGCACTGCGTTCAACGCTCACATTGAGTACTTTCAAGCTCACGAGCTGCATGCGTTGTTTTATTTTTTTTTTCCTCAGTATCTAATGTTGAAATTGCAAAGGTGTGCATCAAGGCTTTGAGTTTCCAGGCTGTTTCAACTGAAGGTGTAAATCATATTAATTGAAATACTGAGGCTTCAGAGTTCATGCAGCTCTTTGAGCGCTGCCCATCCGGCCCCGTGGCGAGTTTTGAACATCCAGCTTCCATCTTTTAAGTCAGGCCTGCATTGATCTATTTTCCCTCAGATGTTGATCCCACAATATAAAAATTTCATTTTCTCAACAGCAGTCCATAGATCAGAGCAAAAAAAAAAAGAAAGAAAAATAGACTCATGTCTGTTTTTCTGTTTCTTGCCAGTTATTTTGAGGCTCAGATTTTAAGCGAAGAGGCTTCAGCCAGTCTGATGTGGCCTGCACTTCAGATAAAAATCAATCCCACATTCATCTTCCTCATGCTGGCAGCAGGGCACAATCACCGGGGCAGCTTGACAGAAGACTATAAGTGGCACGCACTCATCTGCCAAGCAGTTCGTTTTCATTCCTTCAGGCGATGCCACTGTTGCCGCTGAGGGCCAGAAATGAAGCTCGGTTTTGTCCCGCCCCCCTGCAGACACCGTCCCCAATAAACACAAGAGTGGAAGAAAGATTTGTTCATTCTTGTGTGTGTGTGTGTGTGTTCGCCTACATAACCTCAACTGGCTCCAGGACCGAGATTTAACAACAAAAGTGACGACTTCTACTTCAACTGTAATTAGAAAAAATTCTTTAACAGAGCGTAAAGCAGGAGTTGGCTGGGACTCCGTTGCTGAGTGGGCAGCTGCAGTTTGTCTGTGTTTAGATGAAGTAACATCATGAAAAGATCCAGGAGGATTTGCTTTGCAGGTGTTTTCTGTAAATAGAAAAACGAGTGATACAGAAGCTGTGAAAACTGTGTTTCCAGGTTTTTACTGTAGGAAAATGAAATATTTGTCAGTATTACCGGTAATCCGAGTTTTTAGTATCATTGTGTAAAATAAACAGACGAGACTCAATATCGATCTGGTCCTTCCTACTTGATATTGTTTACTTAGTTTTGTTGGGTTTTTTTTGCAGCTCCCGATGTGTCTCTGGCATTCGTTTTGCTTCTATGTGGTTTGTCACATTTTTCCACTGCAATGCCACTAAGCTGCTCTGAGATTGCAGG
Source organism: Parablennius parvicornis (assembly GCA_900302745.1). Lineage (NCBI taxonomy): Eukaryota > Metazoa > Chordata > Actinopteri > Blenniiformes > Blenniidae > Parablennius > Parablennius parvicornis. Next base: position 10,709 of record OMNM01021628.1, on the reverse strand, counting down.
AATCCTTTTTGCATGGCAGATTTCAGCTCTCTCTAAAGGTTTCAAGTTGGATTTAGGTCAGGAGTCACTGTTGGACACTTTCAGACCCTTTGATTCTGCACAGTCCTCTTTTTCTGCCTGAAATGTCTCAGAAATCTGGAGAGCCATTGTTCCTTCAAAGCATTTAATGACAACCGTACCAGAGGGATCAGAGTAGTTTTGGAAAGGAGATATGAAGATAGCGCTGCATTGTTCAATCTAGTACTGGAAGCAACCTGGTTGAGTCTGGTATTGGAATCAAACAGGCTGAGTCACATAGAATCGACCTGGTATAGAGTTTTTTGCCAGAAGAGAAGGGAAACCAGAGAGAGTTCAGTACCAGTACCACAGGTCAGCCGGGTAGACAGTCAGGTGATGTCCAGTACCAATGTCGGGATTCAACCAGTTCGTAGTCAGTACTCGAGACAAAAGGAGAGTCCCAGAGTCCTGTTCCAGGGGGAAACCTGTAGTGACATAGCACAACCAGGTACAGTTCAACACATGGGGCAAACAGGTGGAGTCATATTCATAGAATAAACCAGGCATATGGTTCATATAGGGCAAACATATAGAGTTCAATACAAGTACTTTGGAGGAATGAGGTGGAGTCCAGTAACTTAGGCAGTCAGGTAGGATCCAATACTCAAAGGCAACCAGGTAAAGTCCAATGGTGCAGCCAGGGATTTTATATATTTGAGTACCAGAGAAAAACGGGTAGAGTACCAGGGCACCACCAGGTAGACTCCACTACAGGGTGCAACCAGGTAGACTCCACTACAGGGTGCAACCAGGTAGACTCCACTACAGGGTGCAATCAGGTAGACTCCACTACAGGGTGCAATCAGGTAGACTCCACTATGGGCACCACCAGGTAGTGAGTGATAGGAAGCATTCAGGTGGAGTCGATTACCAATGTCAGGGTGAGCAGGTAGAATCCAATACAAGGGGTAAGTGTGGCATAGTCCATTGCCACAGGCTAACTGTGTAGAATCCAGTACTGGGTACAACCAAATAGAGCCAAGTATGGAAATCAACTAGGTAACAGTACCAGACAGTAACTAGTTATAGTCCACTACCAAAAAAGACAACTTTCTAAAATTCTTCACGGTATTATACAGATTATACCGCATATTTCTCCTACTCTGTATATCATAAATTTACATTTTAATTCTCTGTTTTGTTTTCGAATATAAAACAACTACATTAAAAAAAATAAGAAAAAATCCAGAACCTTTGATATCTTATCAAATGTGTTACATGTCCAGAATCAGTTCTTTTGTATGAGGCTGCAACTGGTGAAACTAAACAAGGCACCTGCTCTTCTTCTTTGTCCAGATCTTCATATTTGAAAACAACATCTACTACAGATCGACCGTGGAGAACCGAGCGATCCGCCTGGTTTCCACTGGGAAGGAGGATGTCGTCAACGGGCTTGCTGATTGGCTGTATGAGGGTAAGAAGCGGTTATACCTCAAAAACTCAAAACGATGCTTATTTCCATGTTGAGAACGCTGACGGTTCCTTTGAAGTTCTGCGCAAGAGAACAAATGTCTGGCTCATTCAGCTTTAATAAAATTGGACAAATTAAGTCCAATTGGACCTAATAATGGATTCTGAGAATATATTACAAGTCCTCAGTGAACAAGAAACATTAATGTCCCCATTAGAAAAGTCTATACTCCACTAAGAAACCTCTCTACAAGATTTAAGAGGCCAGCTATGGGGATTGTCTCCGGGTCAGGCACAAGACTATTAAGAGTTTTGGACAGTACCAGGGAGGATTTTAATTCCCTCTGAATTTGCTGGAAGGGCTTTAAGTCGAGAGCCAGAGGAGTTCGTCTACATTAAACTCTAAAAAGCAATTTCACCGCGATCCTCAGCCAGCCTCTATGTGAAGATATTCAGTCGTCAGTAAAAAGTATTTCCTCTGCTGTCTGCACAGTTTTTTCTGTGCCTTTTGTTGTACATCTCTGCAGGATGCCAATTGAGTCACAAACGCAAACAGCAGTGAGATGAAGCATATTACTGTCAACGGATTAACATCAACTTTTTTTTCTGACGTTCCTATGAGTGCAAATTAAATTCCCCTATTTTAACTGTCCAAAAAGCCGGTTGCAGGTGCATCCGAAGGTGTGTGTGCCCTCCCGTGTGATTCTAACAGCAGATAATCTGACAGTTCAACGTACTGCACGGTTCAAAGAGGTGGCATCAAGCCTTTTATTTGATCGTCGCTGTGTCGTTAACATCAAATAACCCTGAACACACACCTCCTATTACCCTTTAATCACCAGGTTGGTGCTTTGCTTTAATGAGTGCAAAACCTGCCAAGCGACACAGCAGAAGTCTGTCCTGCAGCAGGTGCAAGCCAGAACCATTCATCAAAAGTCTAAAAGTCCATGTTTTAAGCGTTTAAATACTTGGACTGTAATAACCAACTGTATCCAGCTCCATTTAGGATTTCTGGAGCTGGCTGCGTCCCACCAGCTTCACAATAACTACATCTGCCTGCTGTTCAGATATGGGGGGGGGGGTCTCCTGGGTTCAATATACTCC
>OMNM01021612.1:22082-38835 GCA_900302745.1 Parablennius parvicornis | reverse complement strand
CTTGATAGTGTCGGGTGTCTTTATTAAATATTCACAGTGGTTTATCTGCTTTTCTTTGCTTTTATTGAAGGCGTAAACAATGACATGATACATTTGATCAGTAACAAGGGGCAATTAATTTGGTTCCAACATGTGGACAAAACACCACAAACCCTCTCTTTACACCTTTGTTTCCTCCCTTCCTGACCTTTACACAAAACAAAGTATTTCAGGGGCTTCGCCTTCAATGGAAACACAGTCGACAAGATGGAACAGGGATTTTTTGAGTTCCTTAAATACAGAAACCTATAGAGTCATGTTATAGCCGTTTGGAGATAAACAAATGTCACATCAGTCAAATATTAGTAAAAGTCAACACTTGGTAAGATAACCAGGATTAAGTTCCAGTGATGAAAGGCATTTTCCTCATGTGAAAGACTAGTGTTTACTCAGATCAGAAAACTTAGATAAAAGACAATAGTTAATTGACGATGATAATCATTGATAACCAAAAACTCCCGGTTCCCTCTTGCAACATAAATCTTTTCTGATATTCTTTATATTGATATTGATTATAACAGTGGGGGTTTAGTTTCCTCTCTGTGTGTTCGGGCGTGTCTGAGAGCTGCAGACGTTTCTGTTTAAAGCAGTTAAAAACTTGTTTTCATTACAAACAAGAGCTAATCTGCTCATGCAAATTTAGAAACAGGCGGACCAACCTGTCTGTTCTGGGAACGTGGAAGCTGAAGCTTGTGTAGATTTCTATCAGTGTTTCCAGGAGCAACACGGCCCGGACTGCGGGAAGACTGTTAATATGTCCGCCACATCACAAACACTGACCCAAGTCTCTATCATGTTAGTAGTATGTGATGAAATAAATATTCACTGTGTATATTGGATCTGTGCTGTTATGCTCACCACTGCAGAGATTCATGTTTACTCAGCAGTGATGCAGCAACTTGCTCAAAGTCTCCGAGGCGTCTCTTTACTCTGCAGCTCAGCGTAACTTTCGAAAGCCTCTCAGACTCTTTCATTATAAGGTTTGTTTTTTGTGGCTTGCACCTCTCGGGTTTCCTTTGCTCTCTGTTCATGCTGCTGTGCTGATTTTTCCCAGAAGTAAAGCTTTGTTAAAATAACTGTGCTACCTGCCCAGCAGAAGGAGCTACACAGAGAAACTAGAGCCGTTCCCATTAGGCACCGACGGGGTTGCAAAATTCCAGGAATTTTCAAAGTTGGAAACTTTCCATGGGAATTAATGGGATTTTATGGGAATATAATAGAAATTTAGAAAATTGAAGGTTGGCCCTCAATAGAGAACTTAAATATAGTTGCACAGATGATTGCTTAAACCCTGGAGGCCAAACCTTTGAGCCCAAAGCACAAGACTATTGAACCCACACAGTTGAGTCTGTGGATTACCTTATATAAAGTCAAGTAAGTTTTTTATATATATAATATTATGGGGTAAATATATTTGATCTATAATGGTATTACTGTTTAACTTGCAAAAATGTAATAAAAATATATTCGTACAGTAGCTAGCTAGCTGTTAAGTTGGTGCTGTCATTTAAAATGTTGAATGGGACTTTTTCTCGGAGTGGGGGGCATTTTATGTTTTGATTGGGTGGGGGAGTTCATGTTCATGTTATTATTGTTCATTAAAATAATTGATTGTTCATTGTTCAAGAATTAAGACTAAAGTTCTACTCAAATAAATCTGGATAGTTTCCAGAGATTTATCGGAAATTTACCGGAAATTTTCCGATTCTTTGCAACCCTAGGCACTGAGAAGCTGACTGAGACCAAAACAGGATTATGATTGGTCAGGTTTTTTACATATGGAGGGAAAAATAAACTGGTTTAAACTTTTTGAACCTGAAAGCACCTTTACAAAGTCAAAAAATATGGAACAAATGTGCCATCACAAAAAATTAATTTCAGTCTATAAAATAATTCTGAATTCTTAGAATTGTCTGATAAGTGTATTTAACTGAATTTCTGAATATGAATTTAAGTTTTAAATAAGGAATTATTAAAAAAAAAAAACTTGAATTCCAATTCTAAAAATGCCTTTGATATTGAAATTTAATTTGAATAGCTAAATGTAATGTTTGCATGAAAAAATACTTTAAATTCTCAATAAACTCAGAAGCTAAACTCTAAACGAATATAACATACTTGAAATTCAATGTTAAATTGTCTACTTTGAATGTTGCTCTGATATTGAAATAGTTTGAAATTGAATAGTATTAAATCCTCAAATAAATAAGTAATATATCAGGAGCAGAAACAGTGAATTTGAAATTAAAAAAGTGAAAATATATTTTAACAGTTAGAATTTCATTTGAAACTGCATTTAAATTGTAAAGAGAATTAAGTTCAATCAATTTTAAAGTATATTGGGGTTCATCTGACTGAAATAAAATTTCTCAAGAATATAAACTGCCCAGTGAAATCACCAGTAATGTTTAAATAGTTCAAAGTTTCAGTTAAGCACTGAAGATGAACTTGGATCTCAACAACGTTGTGCATCAGAGATATTTAACATAATAAAGTTAATCAAGCATGGGGAGAGTCTGGTGTGTAGGAAGAGATCTGTGCTGCTGCGTTGTGGAGTGATTTCTTCAGTTTGTACGTTTTCTGTTTGCTCCCCAGAGAGGATGCTGGGAAGAGTGTGAATAATGAGACACGCAGCAGGGAACCTACACGGGCTCCCTCAGTCTTTCTTATGTGACTTGCTGTCGAGTCCAAAATGCCGCAGAGATATTTTCAGCAGTGACGGAGGAGAAGACGCAGACACTGAAGCAGTATCTTAAATAATTTTACACATCTGGGCACATGGAGCGGAGGAGGAATATGAGCTTATAGTCGAGACAAACAAACTAGTGCAAATAAGAGAGTGGAAGAGGTGAGAGACGCAGCGGAAGCTTCTTCTGCTGCAGGGAGCTGTCAGGGTGTCAGCTTGTGTGTTTTGATGAATAAAACAGCAGCAGTGGAATCTCAGCGATCTGATGGAGCAGAGCTGCAGCCACGTCCAGTGCTCGCCCCCGTTGTACCCAGCAGTGGGCAGAACCTTCAGTTTGCTGAGCTGCAGCAGAAAGATGCTGAATTTTATCACGTGTATGCTCAAAAAGCCGACGTCTCAAAGCTTGAACGTGATCACATTGCAGGATGTGTGAATGTAAATAGCCGAGCACGTTACACCTGTGGTTTTAGGCAGCGAACCGTCCAGCCGTCATTTGGATGGTCAATTTTTGGAAAAGACAGCCGAAAAAATAGCGGACGTGTTGCTCAAACCCTCTAAAATGTGTGTGTAATGTCCGTCACTACTTGTCACCATCTAATTTAGTCTAAATCTATTTTTTGTTTTTGCCAAATACAGCGAATTAGCAGCTCGAGTACACAACTCACAACTGACTTGGGGTTTTAGAAATGGGTCCAGTAACGAGCAACATGATTGGTCAATTGATACCATTGGGTTTATACCTTTTAGAAAGGCGGCCTCTGATCGGTTTGTAATGCTCTCACTCTTCCTGATGCGTTCAAATGCTGAAGCAGAGAGGAGAAATTTGGAGGAATTTCCTTTCCAAGATGCTGAGGAATTATATCTACAGAATCCACACAGGTGGACTAATTCTACGGACATATCTCATTTTTAATTTCTAAAATGTTGACACGTGTCTGGATATCTGTAGATCAATTAAGAATAACATATTCTTTGTTGTGAAAATTTTGATATAAATATTGGCAATCATGCAAATTTTCCAGAATCAACTTCTGCCTAAAACCATGATTACACGTCTCTATGAAAATATGAAACAACATTTAGTAGCTGGTTCTATCTGTCTAGTACTGCAGCTCTAGACCGCTGCATTAAGAGAAAGTGTAGCTTTTATCATCCGGTATATTTATTCATTTTTAGGAGAAATTGCTTTGTTCCATTTCGTCATCCGTTCCTGTCGATCGCTATTGAGAAGAAGACTGAGAGTGTGGGAAAGAAATTTAAAAAGAGTGAAGAATGAAATTGAAGAAGTTAGACATTTTGGCAATATTTGACTATATTGCCAAAAGTATTCGCCCGCCGACCTTCACCGGCATTTGAACTTGAGTGACATCTTGTTGTTAAACCAGATGATTTATCGTGTTGGATGTATCGGCGAGGTGATGAGACGGAGTACAGGGGGACAACTGTGTCACTTGGTGTGAGCAGAACTATCTGCAGTTCGAAGTCCAGAGTTTGTGGTGGACCTGAGGAGGAAGGCAAATTCATTTATAGAGTGCCATTCAAACACAGGGCATTTCACAGTGCTTTACATAGAAATAAAGGAAATTAAAGAAATACAGAAACACTTTATGAAGACATAAGAAATATAATAATCAAAGAAATAATTAATAATAAGGCTTTAAAAGGAATTATTTCAAAAAAAGTATGATGTTTTAAAAACAGTAAAAGTAGTAGAATAAATAGTTAAGGGCTTTATAGACATCAATTTAGTGGATAACACAGTCTATTGTTAATTCGGAAGAGGGTTTCTGTGTCCTTTGTCGTGGACGCTGTGGAGGACTACAGATATCTGGGGGTGGTCTTTGAAATTAAACTGAACTTGGTCAAGAACAGTGGTCAGTTTGTTTCTAGTGATTAGGACAGAACTGAGACAACGTCCTGTTGGAGTCATCAGTGCACGACCCACATACGTGTAGACATAAAATCCATCTTAATCTTGAGGTTAAAAATGGTTTTTGGCTCTGAACAAGTTTTATTTGGTCGCAGTTCGGGCTTGGTGATTGGCCCAAAGAACAAAATCTATGATTTTTTTGAAAGAAAAATTTCAGTTTCGATTCTATTTCAGATTTTTTCTGTTGTCAATGCACTTTAAAATGACTGCAGACGTCAGATATATTGTCAAAAGTGCAACTTTATTGCTGTGATTGTCCCCTGAGTTAAAAGGCATACACAATATAAAGTAAATGAGGCTCTGTCATTCAATAAATTCAAGTTTTAACCAGGTTTAAGCAACTACAGAAACCTACAAGGAATGGTAGAACAGAATGCAAACATTTTTGAAAAACTGTGGGTGGGGGGACTTTAATTTGCAAAATAAAAATTTTTTTAGCTACAAATTCGATAGATCAATTGAATGGATTTTTTTTTGCCCAGTCCTAGTCACAATCATTGAAATGTTTGTCTTTCAGTCATAAAGACTGCTGGGACATCTAATCACATCTATTATTTGTGACTGCCAACTGGGCAACTTGCTGGTGAGTGTTGCATGTTCTCTCATGTCAGTTTCTTCCAGGTGCTCTAGTTTCCTCCCACAGTCTAAAAACCTGTGTGACTGTGTCTCACCCTCCATGGGTCTTTGTGTCTAAATTGGGTTGAGAACCACGCTCCTTTCACTCTGCTGCTCGTCTTATTGTGGAACGGACACGGAGTCCAGAGCTGTTTTCACAACGTCCACAGAGAGATATGGAACTGATCCGAGGTCGCCGGCACATTGTTTTAGTGAGAGTCGGAGCCTGACGGAGCCCAGCGTGACAGAGCCAGTGTGGGAGAGAGGAAGCAGAGGACAGTCTGCGTTCTGGTGATTAAACCATTGTGTATCCGTGAGTGTGTGTGTGTGTGAGAGAGAGAGTGTGTGTGTGATGGAAGTAACTTTAAAACCAAGCCTTCGGGATGTGAGCTAATCCTCTGCAGACGCCTGTGAGGATTGGATTGATTATTTTTTTTTTGTTTGTGCACGTGTGTTTGGAGAAGATATGGTGAAGCGTTTGGTTGACGACACGGTGTCGGAGGGCCTTTTGTGTGTCGTTAGGTGGCCGCGAGAATGAAATTAGTTTCCTGGGGTCAACATGCCCCCGTGAAGGTCACTCTTCAGCTCTGTTTTAGTCACTTTCACAGTCCTTCTTCATTAGGATCAACATTCCTAAAACTGGTGAAATCCGTGTTGTCCACAGGTTTAATCCTGTTGTTTTGTTTTTTAAAATTTCCACATCATCCCTATCTTTTTTTTTTTTTTTTTTGGAATCCACAAATGTCTCTCCACAAAATATCCCATTTTACTAATCAGCTTTTCTTGAAGTGATTTGAGACACCGTGTACATGTGGAGGATGTTTATTGAAGGATTTGATATACCGAAGGGGGAAAATGCCCAAATGTGATGTCGACTGCCGGGGAGGTAAATTGTACCTTTGAGGGAAATCTGCCCGCACTTCTCCTGCTGAAGTATTTTCATCTCGTAGGGATCAAACATTTCTCCCTCACGCAGTGATTAAAGCTGCATTCGGGACAGAACACAGCCAATATAGTCTTAAAGATCACAATAAATGAAGACTGCAAATTATTCAGGGCGAAATAGAGTGAAACACATTAAATGCAGATTGAATGAGACTTACAAGTGTGTAATAATCCTATTTTTAAAAAGTGATGTTTCACAGGAAGAAGGTTTTCGATTGCCTTATTAGAAACCCCCCCGAGCCGCAAAACGTCAACATCAAGTATTGGAACTTTTTCGTGAACATTTTCCAAGTCAACACGGAGTGAGCTAATCTTGTTTTCAGAGTAAACCTTAAAACCCGTCGCCTCTGTCCTCTTCACTTCCTCTTTCCTGTAACGTTAACTCGTGCAGTGTGACCCTTAAAGGTCCGATGCTGCTCAGTACTGCAGGCCGTATGCACCGTGTGTTCACGCTACAACAAGTGCACATGAAGCAGCTGGACGGGCTCCATGCTGTTTGTTGCCTCTGAAGCTACCATGTGCCACTTCAGAAACAACGACCCACCGCTTATAAAAAAAAAAACAGTGCTCTTTCTCTTACTGGACCCAGTTTTAAGACATTCCACTATGGATGTTTTTTTTCCATAGAAGCTGACGATCTTCAAAAGGTGGAGAACCTTGTTCGGATTGTTGATTTGATTTAGAAACACATCTCATCTGGAGGTGATGAAACCTGTTTCCATCTCAGTGTTTGAAGCTTCACATGTTTCCATGACTTCTGAAGTTCCTCTAATCAATATTCAACTTCCTAAATCAAGTGTTCCTGTTTCTCCAGAAACAAGGTGCATTATGGGTTTTGGAGGCGTTGATGCGTCACACAGAGAAACTGAATCCTCTTTCTTTTAGGCAGTTATCAGAGGATATATCGATGAGGCAATAAATCCAAGTTTAGCTCCAGCTTGGTTTATTTTCACCATATTTGATCAGTTCTGATTGGCTTCCAGAGCAATCCACAATGCTCCTGGGTAGGAAGGAACCCAGGACTTACCCTTCAGTTGAATCAATGAAAATTTAATTGATGAATAAACTACCAGTTGTTTCTTTACTGTTTATAATTATTCATATTTTCTTTATTTCTTTAATTTAAGGTTAAAATGATGTTCTTCCAATGAGATTATTACTGTTTCTTGAGCTATAGTCTTTAATTAAATGGTTGTATTGATCTTGAGTATTTTTTATTAAAGCATCTTCCTTCTGCTTTCTCCAGTCCTCATAAACCAAAGGAGGCTGTCGGCTGCTGCGAACTGTTGAGCTATGTTCACCATCTCATAGCAGTGCGTCTTCAGCTCACCTATTGCATCGGATTGTTTGTAAAATTAGATTAGTCTCATGTGGGGAAGCCTGCAGGTCGTGACTCAGAAGCTTTCTGCCTCTTTTAATCACATGATGGATAAATGAGTGCTCGAGACGCGAGCTTATCCGGCTTCATCGAGAAACCTGCTACATCGCTGAACCTCTGTGGTCTCTTTCGTGTGTGTGTGCGTGTGTGTGTGTGTGTGTGTGTGATGAGTCATGATGCTGCTGCAGGTGTCTTAGGGAAGAATAAAGACTTTTCTATCTGTTTCTTCTCTTCATCTTTGATATTTTTTTATACCCATGAAATGTCCCGTCACCCATGCGTTCTCTGTTGTTTCCCCTCTGTGTCGTCATGGCAACAGTTACCTGGTGCTGCATCCCTCGCTCCCAGAGGTTTAACCTATTACCCGCTGCCTGGTTTCCTGGGTTATTAAAACGGGCATTGCCTACCATCTAACTTTTTTTTTTTTTTTTTTTTTATCTCATGTTTATTCTGTAGCACAGCAGAACATACTTGTAGGGACATTAAATGATTTAGATCACTAAGAAAATTAATAAAGGTTTGTGGTTTCAAGTGAATTTCGTTTGTTCATAAAGGTTGCTGTTCTTTGTACACTACATAGAAATTCATGGCATAATACAAAACGACAAAATGATATTGAACATAAAAAAAGCCTTTTCATGGACTGCCCAGTGTTGCTTCCTTTTTGGAAGCGGGTAAAGAACGAGATAGATAAAGCTCTGGGAATTGATTCACCATTTACCCCAAGTCAGTTTCTTCCTGATCTAACCCATGCAGATAAGTACACCAGTGACGAAACGCACCTGTTACATATACACCTAATGTCTGCTCGGAAAATGGTGACAATAAAATGGATGAATCCACAGCCTCCTACAGTGGCACCATGAAAACAGAAGCAGAGGGAGGTGTAGAGGATGGAGGCTTTAACTGCTCAATTACAACTAAACTCTAATATCTTTTTGATATTACCTGTATCAACATATCTTCTTAACTAAAGGGAACCCTACTCTGTGCTGGACTGTAACTGTATACTGTAATTAATCACCTTAACTGTTTTCCACCCATTAGTTTTACTTAGCTTGTAAGGTCTATACGTGCCTCCCTGTCGGCCTTCTTTTTTTTTCTAACTCTCTGCTTGCGCCGTCATTCACTCTCTGCGATGTTGTCAAGGAATGTTCTGTACTGTGTTCCTTATTTTTATTAAAACTAAAAATAAGGTTTCCCCCCAAAAAATAGCCTTTTCCTGCATGTCTAACAAACCTTAACTTGTGTTTTTCACTCGACGAAACAGCTTCTATCGTGACACTTTATGAAGAAGTGATCCTGCGCGTCAGTGAAGCTCACAGTATTCATCTCGTGCAGATTGAGAATAAATACAGAGACCATGTAAACCTATAACTGATAATCCTGTTAGCAGAATGCTGACCCCCCCCCACCCCCCATTAATGCACTCTCATTGATTCTTGACTTGAAAAACCAGACAGTGGAAGACCTTGGTTTGATTTCCAATACCTGTCAAAGCTCACCGCTTTGTGCTTGTGTGTGTTTTCCAGCTCACGTGGAGAACGAGGAGCAGTACACTCAGGCTCTGGAGAAGTTTGGAGAAAACTGCGTGTACAGAGACGATCCCGACCTGGGCTCAGCCTTCCTCAAGTTCTCCGTCTTCACCAAGGAGCTCACTGCACTCTTCAAAAACCTTGTGAGTTGGGGGATGGGGGACGGGGGTGTTTGGTAATAATCCTCAGGGACAAAGAGACATTTCCGCACTGTCTCTTAATTGTCTGGACGCTGCGGGGTCACTGTGTGTGTCCTCTAAACTAAAGGGGTTTTCAACTGGTCTCACCCTGGAACCCACGTTTTCCCACAGTCATTAAGTCATGACCCAGTTTTTTTAGAATTGAACCAACAAAATGTATTCTTCAAAAATACATGTTGAAAACGCATCTTTTATATATGTTTCTGTGCAAAATACCTGTCAGAGCAAATTAAAAGGAAACCGAAGAGGACCTTAACAGCTGTGTGTATGTACAAAAGTGAATAAAAAAAATACCAAGGTAATTTTTTTATACTTATTGTAAAGGTTTCTTTTAACATTTATGTAGATTTGTTGGGCTTTTTCTCTGTTAAAAGCACCTAGAGATGACAGTGTTTTATTTGGTGCTATATAAATAAAGTTAAATTAAATTAACATGTATACATCGTTAAGTATTCAGCTTTGCCATGAATCAAGTCCTTGTTGTCGGGTAGAAGTTATGGTGGTGTCATCACCTTCACCAAGTTGTCCGTTTCCCATTTATTATTAAATTGTGGCTGTTGTAGTGTCTCCATTATATAACTCTTCTCCACAGTGCACACTCACTGCTCCTCGGTCGGGGGTGTTAGTGGTGGGTTTTTTTTTTTTTGTTGTTCATTTGTGGAGGTTAATGAGACTGTTGGGATCTTGCTTTACTCTTGATAAGAGTTTCAAAGTCTGGGGTGAGAGTAGACACTCTCAGATCATGCTGAGTTTGTTTTCATGCTTTCACTTCAAAGTGACTACAGAACACACACTGGGGTTTCTGACCCTTTTTATCTTCAATGTATAAAAATCCACATTTTAAATACTAGGGTTATGATTTCACTTCCCCATCTTGCATCTGAACTTCAACACAAACTTAAACATCAGCATCAATTAAAAACCTTTGACAGGCATGCCTTACAGAAGTTACTACTGCACTTTTCTGACATAAGCCTATCAAAATAAAACATTTTTCAAAATAAAAGAGGTGCAAGACACATGTTAAATACAGTGTATTTATTTTTGACAAGCTGTCTGTGACCAAATCCAGAACAGGCCTGCGACCCAGATTTCTCTCTTTTGGTATATTTTTATCCACAAGATGACCTTGTAAAGTGTAAAAGAATATATAATATATAGTCAGTCACTTTAACTTTAAAATAAAAGGAACCGCTGTGAAGAAAAGCGTGACAAAAAAAAATCTGATGTTATCTTATTGAGGGCAAAAACCTCACCGCAGCGCATCTGATTTCACATGTCAGCAGATTTCTGGATACAACTCAGTAAATAAAGAGCTCCTATCAGAACTCACCAATAGAAGTCATCTTGCAAATATCCGAAGTCCATTTATTAGTCGTTGATCTGGTCAAGTTCTGGATATTCAGACATTATTGTGCTTTATTTTTACTGGTCGGGTTCACAGCAGCTCAAACAGAACTATGTGTAGCCCCCAGAAGTCTGACGCTCCTCTTCAAGGCCTGTCACATCTCTAGTGATGTTTGTCGAGATAGAAGACTTTAAGCTGTGTGTGTGCGTGTGTGTGTGTGTGTATCAGTGAAAGAGAGGTACACACTGAGAATTACAGGATGTCATTAGTGATTACTCTGCCTGGCGTTCAGTCTGATGCTCTTCAATCCTTCCTGATGTAACGTGTGTGTCTCTCTTCATCTTCCTCCAGTTCCAGAACATGAACAACATCATCACCTTCCCTCTGGACAGCCTGCTGAAAGGAGACCTGAAGGGGGTCAAAGGGGTAAGACAGTTGATATCGGCATGTTATTTCATGACAATATACCCAGTAGGAAGTGTAAGTGTGTGAATCAAAATGTAAAATTTAGAGGATTATGGTGTGGAATTCAGCCTCTTAGTTCCAGTGTAAGAAACTGTGAAAGCTTCAATGTACCAAGACTTTTTGGGCAGCTTCGCTCTCCCTACTTTGTAGGAAATTTGGAGATGACCTCTTCCTGTTCCAACATGACCGGTGCACAAAGCAGGTCCTTAAAGACCTGGATGATCCAGTTTGACTGCTGCACTGAGTCCAAACCTCAACCTGACAGAAAACCTTCAGGATGAAGTAAAGTGGAGACTGTGAGCCAGACCTGCTCCTCCTACATCAGTCTGACCTCATTAATGGTCTAGTTATCCTATAAAGACTCTGAAATATTGTGGAAAGCTTCCTAGAAGAGGTGTTGTAGCTGCAAAGAAAGGACCAACGTCATATTAACTCCAGTAGGTTAGAACAGGATGCAACTCAAGTTCATGTGACGGGAGTCGAGCAAATAGTTTTGGCAATATATTGAAGAAGAGCCTTCAGATTTAACTCAAATGACGTGATGATAGTTTATATGTGCTTAACTTGGAGTTGTTCAGTGTTTCTTTGTAAAAATTTAATTATCAAGCAGCTGACGGTTGTTAACAGATCAAGAGAAGAACTCTGTGTCATGAAGGTTATTTCTATTAAGAGTGGCTATAATGTACGCTTTTTCCTGTTAAGTGTTTTCAAAGCACTTTTAACCATCATTTATTCATCGGTCTGTCTTCTTTCTGGTTGAGGGCTCAGTTTGACACAACATTCTCATCATATTTCCACTATTCACAGAATCTGAAGAAAACAAGCAGATATTTCAACTTTGAGCACACAGCGTGAATATTGATAGTTGACTCCAAGAGCACGTTGAGGTCTAGATATTCTTGTAGAACATTTCTCTGCTTCCATTCAGATTGAGCCCAGACGCAGACTGGTCACCAGTTTGTGCCGCTCTCTAATGTAATCAGACTCGGTTACTGTCCTCGCCACTCGCTGACCTTTTGCTCCCGAGACGCATGACTGGCTTTAGTTCTCATTGAGGTATGATGTGATTAAGTGGGCTCTAATGAGGCTGGTTGCCATGGAGACAGCAGTTGTGTCTGTGACCCCGAGCCACTTGGCACCGTCTCGACCTGTGAACTGTTGCCCCCCCCCCACACACACACACATTTTTGTTGCTCTTTTGTGGCTCTCTCAAGTGCCGTGTTTCTCTTTTCAGCCTCCGTCAGCTTTTCTGCCCTGAGATTTCCTTCCTTTGTCTACTTGTGGCTGTTTTAACTCTGCAGCCATCTCTCCCTCCTCCTCCTCCCTCTCTCCCTCCTCCTCCTCCTCCCTTCTCTCACTCTCCTGCCCCAATGTGGCAGCCCGTCACATCTGTAATGCTTCCCCGCTTATTGCTCATTAGCCCTCGGATGATTCTCATTACCTCGATGACACGGTGCTAATGAGCTGCTACTGATTCTTAAACCTCAGGACACACACTTACACACACTCATGGAAATGTCACACGGATCCAGAAACTTATCTTTCATTGCTGTGAAGAGCAAAGAGGAGAAACTCGGCTATACCAACACATAAAGTGACAAGACTTCATTCACAGCTGCTCCTTCGTCTCGACCTGCTTCTCACCTCCTGCAGGTTTTCCCTCGTGGGTTTTTTTTTCCCTTCATCATCGTCTGCGCCCTCTGTCATTATCCTGCCGTCTCAGGGGAAGTACCTGTTAGGAGAGTGTGCAGCAGGAAGTCGAGCCCAGCCTGACAGGCTGTTTAGACTGCAGGGAGAGGAGGGAGAGAGCGCCATGAAGTAACGCACGAATCTAACATTAGTAAGTTATATTTATTCCACCACTCCACAACTGACTGTGAGAAACTTCAAATAAATTCACACAGACCTGTTGTCGAACCTGTACAGGAAAATGTTCCCTTACAGAAGAGTTTTTGTTGAAAAAAACTACCAAGTGAATTCTCCAAAATTTCTTTCAGTTCAGTTTCACTGTGGTGTCTTGAAGTGCTCCCATTCTAACAGTCATTGGTTTTGATTTACCTCAAGGTTTACTGGCTTCCGTTGTTTCCTTCGAGCTTTAGGTTCCCCGCAGGGAGGCAGCTGCTAATGGCTGAGCTTGGAGAGGTCTGCCTACCATAACAACCTGCCACTGCAGTCAAACCTCCCACCTCATCTGCCTCCGCGAGCGTCTAACCACCAAATTGGGATTCCAGCTAGAAAAAGTCTTGTCATTTTTCTCCCTTTTCACCATCGTTAGCCCACAGTTGATGAGTGAAAAGACACGAAGAAGCAGGTGTTGTGACTGTGCAGCCTCTGGGAAATGATTTTTGTACCTAATTAGCATTTTAATCTCAGGATACACCTCAGACGCCATAATACCAGTGTAGAATGAGAGCGACGAACTGGCTCTCACCCAGGAGAAACTGCTGAGTTTAACAGTCTGTTGTGCCAACGCTGGACTTTCAGAGCGGACCCGGCATGATGTCCGGCCTCAGTCGACCCCCCGCTCATCCTCTGCTTATCGACCTGCTCTGTGTACTTAGCGGGCCGTGAGTCATATCGGCTCATCTCCATTCAGTGGCAGTGTTTTGACGGCCTTTATGAAATCTGCTGTGTTAGGAGACTGATGCCAGTCCAGTGCACGGCCTCACTGGGACTCTCACACACCCCGAGGTCCCCACGCATGTTTGCTCTAACAGATCTGAGATAAGAGGTCGCCGTTGGCTCGTCTCTAGTTTAGTATGAAGTGAAATCCCAGTGGAGCCAGTCCTTTCTAAAGGTTTCTAAAGTAAACTGAGAACAAACAGATGTGCATTAAGAGAAACAGTTCAGTATGTCGCTGTGGTTCACATTATCTATTTTTAAGTCCTGCCCAGTCCTTTTCAAACTCCCTCACGTCCTCACACGAGTCCATATCTTTCTGCTTCTCACACATTTGAGGACAAAATGTCCACTTCCTGCCTGATGTCCCTCCCCCCACTAACAGGTGATGGAGTGATCATCAGCCTCACTTTACATGTTATGTCTTTGTTGCACATCTGAGCGAGTTCACACTGCCGTCACTATGACATGTTGGGGGGGAGAAAAAAAAGTGCTGAAACTGCATTTCACTTCCAAACAGCTGATTTTGCGACAGATTAGCATCGACTTCAAGCTACTGCAACTTTTGTTTTGGCTGCAGAGAAAAGAAAAAAAGTTTCACCTTACACTCATCTGTAAGTGGATGTGAGCTGGTTTCTGAAGCACATTGATCCTCAGACCGTTCCTGAAGGTCTACACTCTCCAGTTCGTTTGGCTTCAACATGTCTGAGTCCTCATGCAGATATTTCTGCTCCAATTCATCCTGATTTTAAGGCGTCTGACCCTGCTGCCTCCACATCGATGATAATATAAAGAACTATGGTGAGTTACACATAGTTTGTCCAAACAGCTCACCTTCCTCCTCCATCAAGTGTCAGTGTGTGAACAACACTCTTCATTGATCGGACACTAAGCACCAAACTAAATCTCCATGTTGGGGAAAAAGCTGTGACTGGATATGATATTCATGGATACGTGTGTTTTGTAGGAAGCAAGAAGTGACATGTTTGTAAATGGAAGCCGTTGTAAAGGGAGAGCCGAGAGCCGCCAGCCCTCAGAGGGAGTGTTTTGCCCCTGTGCCCTGGCCTATTCTCCTCTGCCCGGTCCGCATCGGCCCAGCCCGGCCTGCGCCTGATATTTTTAGCCATTGTTACCATTTTTCTGCTCTCTGTGGCTCTGACATTTCCTTCCGCTCACTCTTTCTCTCCTCTCTGTTGACCTGGAGTGAATTCTTTTAGCAACTTCCTCTCCTTTCTTCACTGTCCCGCTTTCAGCCTTTTTCTTGTGGTCGTTGCTGTTGGTATTTCTTTTTACAGCCTTTTAGACTCTTTCCTCTGCTGGTTTGTGCCCTTGAGCTGGCTGAGTGAACGGCTGAGTGGCTCTTCACTCGGTCCAGTGATCCACTCTGATCCTGAACCTCAGGCTGATCTTCCAGGAGGTCGACTGAGGGATCAACCCTCTCTGGATCCTCTAACAATTATTGTCCTCTAGCTGGACAAATCATGTATACTGTTCACTTATTATTGCTGCACGACTCTTCTCATTAAGTCTTATTGTTCCTCTCTGTTAAAAAAACCCAAAGTTTTTCATAACATTCTGGTGTTGTTTCGGCACAATTAAATGTTTGTTGAGCCCATCGCGCACAGTCACGTCTACTTTTGTTCGCTCTCATCACCGTTCAATCAGCAACACTCTCGCGAGTGTGCTTCAGCTCAAGCAGCTGCTAACGGTTCAAACAAAACGATGAGAAACCAGCGATACATGTTGCAGATCGCAGCAGAGATTCTTTTCACACAAACTATTACAACATACTGGGAGGCTTTCACACTGCAGCCTCTCACAGTTACTGTCAGACAGCTGCAGGATGAGTCAGCACGCACACACATTCATTAGTGAGGGAGAAAGGAATTTTTGTGAACATTTGAAGGTTACTAAGCGCCACTGACTTGATGGATGTTGTTTTTTTTTCTGTCTCGCTGGAACAACAGGCCGGACTGATTGTGTTACAGCCTTTTTTGTGTCGCTCTCGGACCAAAATGAGTAAAAATGTTCTTGGAGCAGCTTTGAAACTCGCTCAACTTGAAATCCAGCCAAGTTGCTTTACACCGTAAACTCTCACAAAACTGTTTTAGGTGAGACTAATGGATCAATGATCTTGGAAATAAGCTGTTTTATTAGCTGCTGGCTGCACGTTTCTAGTTGTTGATGTTCTTATTGAATGCTAAGAAAATGAATTACAATGTTTTTCAGCTTGTCATTGAATATTTTTTTGGGTTAAAAACTTTATCAAACATTTTTAGTGTTTAGTGAAATATTCCATCACACTGAAGACTCTCGAGTAAAACTAAAATCAGGTTACATGGTTGTCACCCTGAGGGGAATCAAGGATATTTATTGTGCACTCTCTAAGGAAAAAAAATTCAAACACACAGGCGAGTTATAAATGACTCACGACCTGCCTCGCAACTCGTTTACAAACCTTTTTAATTATGATTGTTTCCTTCCCCTCCCTCCTTTATCATGTTGTCTTCCCCGGCATACCTTTTATCAAACAGCTGTCCTTTCTGTGTTTGGAAATTTGTGTATTTGTGTTTTTGTGTGTCATTCTAACTGTTGAAATCTGATAAAGTCTCCCAGATTTGTTTGGTTTCATCACAAGAACAATTGAGTTTTCCCAGTTGCTTAACCCTGAAATCATCAAGTTTTATTCTCGAGTGATGTTTATCTTATAATTTCTCATCATTATCTTTGTTTTGTTTTCACAGGATCTGAAAAAGCCCTTTGATAAAGCCTGGAAGGACTACGAAACAAAAGTGTAAGAAGATATTCTCTCACTCCGTCAAACATAAACAAGATATTTGATAGTTTGCTACTTCAATTTTTTTTCAGATTGAACATTTTGATATTTTGGCTTGAAACTTGTTGAAGTGTCTGTCTCGTCTCTGTCTGACTAACTGTGCTCCTCTTCTAATCTCCCCCCACCATGTGATTAATATGTCAGCACATCTGATAAC
>OMNM01021603.1:38217-51410 GCA_900302745.1 Parablennius parvicornis | reverse complement strand
TTATAGGCTATATTTTTCAAGCAAGTTTAATGTATGCATCCAAGTGTGTTAAAATGTGTCCACAGTGGTACTTATATTAAGCATTTGAGTGTATTGAGCACATTTATTGAATTTATAATGCTCCAAGTTTGAAGTTAAAAGGGAAAAATAAGGAGTCAAGAGCTTAACTTAACAACTTATCAAGACTTTCCAGGAAAGCAATGTTTACAAAGACAGTAAGTGAAGGAAATGTGGGATTCATTATGTTCAGGGGAAGATACTATGGATAATTATAAATGGGCACATGTTCCTTTCCTCTATCTGAGGTTAGAGATAATTCCCATCACAGCAATCACTTCCTCAGTTACCCTTGCAAACATTTTTAATGTGAACTGTAAAAGAGGATATACTGGAGTTGCAAAACTTTTTTTCTGAGAAAAACCAGCTAAGTAACTTAGCAAATTAGTGACACAATGGCATGAATCAGTAACTTTAAAAAGACATAATGGTGCAGCTTAATTTATCACACTTTTGTGAATGATATTGCTGTAATGAGTCACTGCACCAGATTTTTCTTCCACCATGCTCTTGAGATTAGTTTTCTTAATTTTCATTGTTCAATCCCATTTGTATTGTGGCACTGAGGATCGACTTTATGCTGGATTTACAAGACTGCACAGACTGGAGCAAATTGAGTTTAAAGTCCCCTACAAGCACAACACATCCTGAATGACATTACTGCTCTTGTTTATTTTCTTATTAGCTATATTTTTATAACTGGAATTGAATGTGTGACAAACTGTACCCTATTTGTGTAATCTCACATTTTGTAAAGCTGTCAGGCAGAAGATAAATTCTGAAGTTAAACAATGATTAATTGACACTGCTGATTTCTTTTCTGGCATTTTCTGTGTTGAATGTTG
Source organism: Parablennius parvicornis (assembly GCA_900302745.1). Taxonomy (NCBI): domain Eukaryota; kingdom Metazoa; phylum Chordata; class Actinopteri; order Blenniiformes; family Blenniidae; genus Parablennius; species Parablennius parvicornis. The sequence continues at coordinate 50,508 of OMNM01021603.1, read as the reverse complement.
GCAAAATTAAAAAATTATGTTCACTTCTTAGTGTAGTTGTAGCTCTCTTACCTCACAGTAAAATGATCCCCAGTTTGAATCTGGTCGTACTTGGCGTCTATACATCTCATGTATAGGTTTTCTTCAGGAACTCTGGTTTCCTTGAGGCAAGTGAGTGACTCTGAAATGCGCTTTGGAACATGTGAGTGTGTTTGACTCTCGATTTGCCCTTTGATGAGGTGACTAACAGTCCAGGGTGAAGTCCACCCTCCCCATAACAGGAATCAGCCCCAGCACATAGTAACCCTGAAACAGATTAGATGGCATCAAACACTAATGGATGGGACAATTTTCTCAAACTCACAGTGATGTCTGTCAGATGCGAGTTGAGTTTCATCAACAACATAAGCAGCTTACAAGTGACATCTTTAATCCAACACTGTCTCATCATTTAAATCAATCTACACAAGCAGATTCAACGTGTCACAGCCCAGATTTTTAAATTTAGAGTTTGCATTCAACTGTGGCTGCAGCCCTGCACCCATAAAGTACACCAGGCGTGTAGCTTTGGCGAGATTGAGGCATCTTGTTGCTAAATTAACAAAATCCTGTTGACATCTGTGTGAACAGATGTTGCCATTTTCCTCTCCTGTAAGCGAGGAAGCCAAGAGATAAAGAGGACCACAGCAGATGTTGAAGTCAGAAGATGCTTTGGCAGCCGTTTATTTTTAATTTGTTGCTTTCATGGCTGTTAGACGTAACCACAGTGTTATTAAATGGAGAAAAAAAAAATTCACATGTGGTGAGACGCTCCTTTACTGAAGTTGTTGCTTGTTTGTCCACAAGGGGGCGCTCAGACAACACTGGTGATTCTAACCTGCCATCAGACCAGGGCGTCACTTGGACTCAGAGAGGATCGTCTTCTTCGGTGGATGAATCTCAGATGTGTCATGATGTTATATTTCAGGGAGTCGGTTAATCAATCAAATGACTTCAGGACAAATGACCACCAGCTGCAACTTTATTCAAAAGTTTGGAAACAGCAATACTAAAAACACTTGACTGCTTGTGATTTTTAAGTCATAGGTTCCTCATTATGCCACCAATGTACAGAAGCCACTTAACAGTTGACATTTTGATCTTCAATACTCAATAATACAAGAGGCAGCAAAGCATACTGATAAACAGCTGTCCGGATAACTTTACATCAAGATAAATGTCTACAGAACAATTTTGCTGTGAGGTTTCTAAGTACTACATCATCGATTAGAAACCGCATCTTTTCAACTTCTTTTGCAACATCAGTTGTCAATGCGCAACATAATGGATACACAAAAATTCCCATCCAAGAAACCAGCAAATGAAAAGACCTTTGCGTCTTTGTTTTGATAAGTAAAATTAACAGTAGACTTTATTTATTTTTTTCCAAAGTTACGCGAAAACTACTTCACTTGCCCTGTGCATGGGTTGCTTTTATTTTAACCCAATGATGCCCCACTGCAACAGTAGCACTAAAACAACTCACAGCAATGATCAAAAGGCTTGGGGTTGGAAATATATCACCAAATCACAAGGTATCACACACATACAAAGGCCAGTAAAATCATACATTTGATGAAAGCAGCTATAGTCAGAAACGCTCTTCAGTTTCTCACAGTAGTGACCAGCACACTGCGTCCAAATTCAAAAAATCGTGTTGTTGTTGTTGTTGTTGTTGTTGTTGTTGTTGTTGTTGTTGTTGTTGTTGTTATTATTGTTGTTGTTGTTGTTGTCGTCGTCGTCGTCGTCCTTTTTGTGTTTCATTGTTGGCTTGGCTGTAAAGCTGAGTGAGTCATCCCGAACAATTTTATTTTGCAAGAAAACACTGTACAGTTGTTAGGTATACATTTGAACAAAGACACATTACTGAAGGTGTAACAGCTAGCAAGTAAAGAAATGGACATCAGGGACAATCACTGTCACAGAAATTGCCATTTCAAATTTCACAAATTCAAGCTGTGAATCTATTTATTGTTGACCTCTAACTAATTAGAGTTTCTTTTGCCATGGTGATGTTTTTTCTTTTTTCTTTGAGCACAAACCACTTCTCATTTCTCAAAAGTCTCTTTACACATGTGCCACTCACTGAGTGTTGTCAGAAGAAGTACAAAAGTGGCTTGTTTAATGGCTAGTAAAAAAACCCCAGAACAATCAAGAGTCACTTCAACTTATTTCTTCTATCTGCTTATAGAAATGTTCATATGCAACATGTACATGAAGCCTGTAGAAAGTCAAGGCGCTAAGATTTATTGTATTGATGATGCAAGACACATGTTAAGGTCTAAATGACACAGTAAAACAACTCTAATTAAAAATGTCAGTAGCCCCTTATCCCGTAAATGAAGAAATATTGTTTTCAAAACCTGAATTCACAGTACAAAAATATAATATGCCTTCACTAATTGGATACCATGAAGTCTATGGTAAACAGCAGACGTATTATAGTCTCACAATCCTCTCCGGCTGTGAGTCCTTCCTATGACCTTGCATTACCATTTGGCACTTTGGCACACCATGTGCTCATACACAAACAAAAGGTATGTAACCACTAAAGCGTTGATATGAGCGTGTAAGTCAACACTTTGTTTTGAATACCTAACTTCTGCTATTTTTGTGAGGAATGGGATTGTTTGGGGAAGATGACATTTACAGTTTTTTTTTTTTTTTTTTTTTTTTTACTTCCCCGAACAGCTAATTAGACAGCTTCTGCAGAAGTTTCAGTTGACACAGACATTGTAACTTTGGCTATTTTCACAGTGGTCTTCACGCAGCTCTCTGCAGCCCTGTTGGCAGAGATGTTGGCATTTCTATTCTGGCAGTCTGACTCCAGGCTATTGTCCAACTGCTGGGCACTGCCCCTGCAGGCATGGCAGGAGCTGAGGAAGGCATGCCGCAAGTCTTTGCTCCTCAAGGCGTAGATGATGGGGTTGACGGTGGAGTTGAGCAGGCAGAGCATGCTGCAGAATGCAAATACTGTCTTGATGTCATCGTCCATCCTCCAGAAGAGGTCGTATACCATGATGGCGAGCACTGGGCCCCAGCAGATGACTAGTACCACCAGGATAAGCACCAGGGTCTTAGCCAGACGGATGTCCATACGGGCCTGCTCAGGGCGTGTGGTCTGCACTTTTGTCCCATCTGCTGAATACACGACGAGGCTCTTCTGGGAGGCGCGGCTCAGCATGCGCACAGCATGGTGGTGTGCTTTCCACAGGATATATATGTAGGCGTAGATAATGAATAGAACCAGCACGCTGGTTACCCCGATCCAAAACAACAGATAGTTCTCATCAATGAGAGGGAATATGTCTGAGCAAACAGAATTGAGACGTTTACAGTTCCAGCCCAGCAGAGGTAGCACTGCGATGACAATGGAGATCGTCCACATCATACAAAAGGCTATGACAGCCTTTGTCCGAGTCACTATGCGCCTGTAGGCTAGCGGCCGGTGAATAGAGATGTAGCGGTCAATAGCAGTGAGAAAAAGGCTCCCAACTGATGCTGTGAAGGACGCTGTGACTCCACCCAACTTGAAGAGAAACACATTGGGACTGTCCTTCCTGTGGAAAACATGGAAGTCCAAAAAGCTGTAGACAAAGATGACACTGCCCAGCAGGTCTGCCACAGCCAGGCTGCCAATGAAGTGATAGGACGGCCGGCAGCGGAGGGTGCGCGACTGCAGGATGACACAGAGCACCACCAGGTTCTCCAGCACTGTGAAGGTGCCCAGAGTCAGCGACATCACAGCCACAGCCAGCTGCTGGCTGGGAGTCAGGATCATGAAACACTCCATGTCCATAAAGTTCTCCCCACATTGTATAGTGTTAGTCTCATCTCTGATTGTGCTCCTGTTGCCAAACAAGTCTGTGGCATTGGTGGGGAAGAAGGGAATGCCCTTGAGGATGAGATCCTCATCTGCAGGTACTTTATCCGGGAAGGAGTTGCTGCGGAAGGCAGACAGGGGCTTCTGCATAGAGAAGCTGCCCTTGAAGTCTACATTATTCATGGGGTCATCATAGTTAGCATCGTTGGAGCCCAGATACTGTAAGCCAGATGTGATAGTCCGGAAGGTGGTGTCCGCCACACCATCCAGCACAGACTTCATGGCTTCGTCTCGGGGTAATACTGCAGTCTAAGATGCCGGGACAACCTACAAAATTGACGATAAACATTTTTAGACATTTTGGAAGGAAAAAATATATATAATTGCAAACAGTATATAATTATTTATAATTTCACAAAAATTTAATTATGGACACTTTCCATTCTTATGAAATACCAACACATTTAAATATGTCACTGCAAATATTTATCCTTGGTGGTTTGCACAGATTAGAGGTGTTTTTCACACATTTATCGGAGTTCATAGTTGTGCACAAACCACAACTGCGCTTCAGGAGTCAGCTCACACTAATTAATTGCAACATGCACCATATACAACACATCAGTGAGCTCTTTTGTTCCCGTCAACTTTTCTTGAAACGTTTAAGTGCAAAAGAAAACGCCTTAATTTGTATTTGAGGTAACTGAATGTACTCAAATGTTATCAGTCAAATTTTATATAAGACTAAAACGATGTAAAATAATGAAATAAATGTCATTATTGTGCTACATGCCAAATTTAAACCGTTAATTTAACATTTGGTTTGTTGGGAAAGTCTGGACATAAATGAAGAAACATCAATTTAGGATTATTCTGCTGAATAAATACAAGTAAAATAGAATAAACCAGGCACTCAACTGATATAAACAATACTAACCACTGAAAGTACTAATATAAACCTGGATAAAAACATTTACAGAAAGAAAAGGTTGTTTTTTTTATTTACCTTACATAATTTTCCAAAGTGCGCAGAATCGTCCTTTATCGCCGCGCGTTAATCCAAGTCAGTAGCGCATCATCCAACCAATTCAGATCTTACGGAAAAATAGATTTAAAAAAACCCAACATGAAACCACTTGGAACAATTTGTCGGCTTTTTCATAAGTTTGTTTTCCAAAATTGTCAGAGTAAATAAGTTTTTTTTCCCCCGAATCACTCTGCACAAGTGTCTTCTCGCCCTCTCCGGGTGCGCTCCTGCTCTGTGGGTACAGGTTGTTGCTTCTGCTGCCGCCTCCAGCGTCTCTCTGGTCTTTTTCTCTGTGTCTTCACACTTATGAAGCGTCGCTTCTACAAGCCCTGTCACGTGTCTCCATACGGCTTCATCTGCCCAACCCATGAAGCCGTCAAGTGCGGCGCATGAGAACAAGGGAGACGATGGTGGAGGCTTATGAAAAATGATTTGATTTGGATCCCCATAGCTCCATTTTTTGTTCACAATGCGCTTGGACAAAGAACCAGCATCGTCAAAGCGTATGACAACAGACGAAGACCAGTTTCATCTTCCTAATTCATAAAGTGGTCACGAACATTGTGCAAGAAAGAATAAACGCTCTCTTATCAGAGCTGGCTGCACTTTCCAATACTGACTCGGCTTTATTCACATTTGAACGAATTCAAGAGCGGATAGAGGCTGCAGATTCAAGTGATAGTCAGCACATGCCTGTTTGTTTTGTGAATAATTAACCAAAAATCGTCAGACTGAAAGAACAGAAAGCATACCTTTATATTTCTGATGCTACGTGAGCTGCAAATAGAAGCCAGCCGTACGCACTCGTCAAGCTGTCTGATCCAAAACTCCTGTTTGCAGACCTGAACACCGTGTTTCTATTTGTACAAACATGAAAATGAAATTAAACTATAATGACTGAGGACTGAAATAATTTGTACACCACAGTGATAACCCCTTGGAGGGTGGCCCTGAGATGATTAATGCACAATGTTTTATGTATTTCTGATGCCGTGCATACGCTCCTCTGCTCCGGACAAATCAAGGAGTTATCAGCACATTCAATCCGATTACGCACCAAGAAATGAAGGATTCAGATCCTGTTGGTAATCACAGCAATGAAGGTGTGACCCTGACTTGGCCTTATTAAAAAAATAAACAGATTGAAATCACTGATGAGAATGGGTGATTTCAATTCCATTTATTATTCAAAGCTTTTGGTGGACTGGATTCTCTCCTCCTGACTGATGCGATCAGAGGTGCAGGCCCAAGAGACAGGGGATGAGTAGCTGTATTGTTGGAGATAAAGCAAGAATATAAGCCTTCATGGTATTTTGAAGAGCATCAGCACACCTAATGTGAAGTAGTGCATGTAATCAGTGTCATTTATGATAAAAGCAGAAGGGGGTATGTTTCCAATGGTCAGGAGAGACACCATTAAAAAACTTCATGCTTTAGTAAAATTCAGGACCTTCATTACCAACTTTGCTTCGATAGACCTTTATGGATGTATGTATGTGTTGTTTTGCTGTAGCATCATTATTTTATTCCTATTCTTATTATGGAGTTATTTGTATATTTATTTGTCATTAATTGGATTCTCTTTCCGGACACATTATTATATTGTTCCTCATTTATTGTTTTTTTAAAACTTTTTATTCACACATAATGGTATTATGTGTGAAGCACTATGTGTTGTATTCCCCTCTATGGAAAGTGCTTTGAAAAAAAGTCTGACTGAAATGCAGAGAGCTAATTCAGACAAAGTAAATTAGTTGTGCGGTCTGAATGAGCTACCTTTCCTGCAAGCTGCAGATAGACACTGTATATGGTCAGGAAAAGACAGAATTATGGAGCCAGATCATGGATTCAGCTTTAATCTTTCTTTTTTTCCCCTGTGTATTTATTGTTATTCTCTAAATTGACTGGTAACAGTTTGTTAGTGTGAGCAGCTGAGCGACTTGTAAAGCTCTAATCCTCTAAGCTCTTTCTCATTAATCTTTAGGCAAACTGTGAAAATAAACAATATTTACTGGCATGATGTGCCGGACAAGATAAAGATTAAAATTTGGGCTGCACACACTGACACCCTGAGATCAGACCAGAATAAAAGCCCTCTTCCCTGGCTGTTGATAACTGATTAGGGCTGGCAGAGTACCTGGCAGAGTACCTTGGTCTAGGAAACATCAAAGCAGTAAGAGAAGAGCAACATTAGTTCCCTTCGTCTGCTGCTCTGGGCTTCTCACATCGAGCTCCAGGTAATGATCTCCAGCTTCCAGTTTGACTCTCAAACCCAGCAAGGAGACTTTCACTGTTTAAAGAGGCTCTGTCTGTTGTTCTGCAGTTCACCCTCTGCTTCTGTTTTAGATTGTGTGTTGTAAATCACTTTCTCATTGTTTGTATCAACTTTTGTCTTTTTTTTTTTTTTTTTAAATACTTGCGGGGATATATCTGTGAGGAGACCAAAAGGTTGTTTAATGCAATTAAATTTATAGGCGTGGAAAAATAACCAGACCAGGGAGAAAATATAAATGCTGCTGCATTTCATCTACTGAGCATTATTTTTTAATGAAAAGGCTTCTGAGTTAGATCAGTTTGTGGACTCTTGTTTGTATTGCTCATGCAAACAAAAGGTCCTATAAGAATGATTTCATATCTCACAAAACTATTCAATCACATAGGAACAGTGGTGATAAATAATGCAATATTTATTCAATGTGTTTTCCAAGGCTGCACGGTTGTGTCGTGGTTCTCACTCTGAAAAATTTGTTTGGCCAGGCCAGTCTTACTGGAGAGAATTTGCATGTTGTCTCTCTCTGTATATTGTCATTTGGCCAGGTAGGAAACATTTAAAAGCCACTGAATCGAGACAACTGGATTTGGTCATTTGGCGCCATCAGTTCATGCTTCTCTCTTTCTCTCTTTCGGTTTCCTCCCACAGTCCCAGAACATGCATTTGAGGCATAATTTGGACTCTAAAGGTGTGAATATGAATGTGAGGGTCTGTCTGTGTTGATCCTGTGACTGGTGACCTGGGTGTACCCTGCCTTTGCTCAATGTCAGCTAGGATTGGCTCCAGGATGGATAGATTAAAAAAAAAGAAAGAAAAATGATAAGAAGATCACAAATTTAAACAATGGCCTGGCTTAAAGCAAAGTATGTGTGAATTTGTAGTTTCCTCCATTGTTGAAATGTGTTCTTAACACATCCCGCCCCCTCAGGAACAGGACTGTGAAGCATTTCACTTCACTGAAATGTGACATGATCCTTTAGGTTGAGGTTGTTTTGAAAATATCACCTATGCAACTACAAACTCTTGTGAAGAATGTGTTTTATTGATTTTATTGATATATGTCGTGCCCTTTAATTCGCCTCATATAATAATGTGTATTCAGTTACCACCAGATTTGAAAGTGGCTGAGATTTGATTTAGGAAAAATTGGATATATCCGGTTCTGACTGTCATATAAAAATGTATCTTATATGTATGAACAGAATGGTCAGATATACATTTTTTTTTCTTGTACTGGGAACATCACCTAAGAAAAAAAAAATATATATATATACATATATATATGGAAAATATCTCATTGAATAAAACATCTGAAACATAAAGGAGAAAACAACAACACAGAAACTAGTACGGAAACATATCAGTCATAAGTGACCTTATCTAAGTGAAATTCCTTTAGGTACTGACTGAAGTAAAGAACTGGCTGGTGGAAGTATCAGCGAAATGGCCTCTTCTTGGTTTCTTCTCTGATCTTTTGTACACAAAGAGTACATTTCTGAGTCATTTTTGTTTCACTCCAGTAAAAAGGTTGAATCTACAGGTCCACATGGTGCAGATTTTTTATTTATGAAGTATCTGTACTACTACTGCCTAGCCCTCATGAAAATCCATTCCTTTCGAGTTCTCTCATTCCGGGCCAAAGAAACTGACAAACTACATAAATAATCATAATCCCCATTCATAGCAGTGCTCAGAGGGGTGAAGGGATATGGGCATCAAATTTTTTGATGCACGTTTTTATGTAAGCCTGAGGCAACCTGGAGAAACATACAGAAGTTTGTATTGACATCTACGCATTATTCCTGCAGAGTGAAACATCATGTATTCATGTACATATTTATTTGAAACCTGCAACAGCTAAATAACGCTCTGTAAGGATGAGGCTTCTGCTGGTTGGGTGCAAACCTCCCTGTTATCCCCGTGTAAAGTAATTGGCTGCCTTTTATGTATGCTTAGACATGCAACGCCTATAAATATAACACATATCCACCATAAAGCATCTGTAAAGTGTGGTGTTGAGACATCCGTTTTAATCTAAATGGAGACACTGCACAAAATGTCCCAGCTAGAATGTGAAACATTTGAATTTCATCTGCTTATTATTCTCGTCCTGGTAACTGGGACTAATTCCCACCACATGGAGCAGTTTAACTTTAGGCAGCGTGGTGGTGTGCCAAACTGACTGGTGTACTGTGACAGTTTTCTCTGACTTGGTTGGCATGCTAACCTGTGAGTGAGCAATGAGTGACGGCTGAAGCAAAGCTCACGGCCATCTGCGTTTCAGTTGTGGTACATAACATTTTGTCCTCTAGTGACTCACTTGGAGTCCACAGAGCAGAAGAAGAGGAGCTAAAAGGGGGAAATAAACAGCAATCAGAGGAAGGAAGTGTTTCGGAGCAGGTCTAATTTGACTAAATGATCGCTAGTAAGAGCTGAAATGCCAGTGTCCAGTTTGGGAACACTTACTGCCATACAAGTAGGTCAGTATGCAAAATATAAAATATAATTGACCTCCGCATGCAACAACAAATCCCAAATGTGTCACCTGTATCATGGTGCATCGAGGTGCACAAACAGTTGTCTGTGCACTCAGATGTCACCTTTATTGTCATGCGTTTGACTGAATATTCATGCACCGTCACATGACAACAGATGGCAACACACAAACTATGTCTAATGTTTCTGTTTACATTTCCATATTTACATCCACTAATTGCCAGGTGTTGCAGCTACATTGGAAAAGGAACCGAATTTGCATTTATCATTGTGACACAGAGGTTAGAAGTTATGGTTAATGGCAGAAATTTATGTTGGAATGAGGCAGTGATTGCTACACTTTGCATGCCAGTAACAAACATTTGAATAAAAAAAATTGGAACAATAATAGGCTCGATTTACAGCACATTTCTCTACATAAATTCAGCACAAAGTGCTTTGCAAAATTTCATACATAAAGATATTAAAATCAAATAAGTTAAAAAAAAGTAAATAATATGTGCTCATTACAAAAAACTACCATAAAAATGACTTTTCATACATGTTGGGTATATTCATAAATTAAAAACAATGTCATTTGACCTGTGGTTTATGTGTGTATTGCATATCCTCAAATATAATGTCACAATTTCTCCTATTTTTCTACATTTTTGAGAGAAAGGCATCCGTCAGGGGCACTGAGTGGGTGTAAGAGATGATTTGCCAGAGACACAGCTGGGGTTTCCATAATAGGTGTGAAGCAGAAGTTTCATGCACTGTCAATGTTTTCTCTAATTTTAGAAAAAAATCACATGCAGCACCCTTCTCACTGTGTGGCACAATTGCTTAATCATATCTTCTGTGAGCGTCCTCAATGTACTGTTGCTCGTTTGGAAGGAATGTAAGGGAACAAGGAAGCTATCTGATACAGTCACTTTCCTGATGGATTTCCTGTTTCTCTATATGAACCAGAAATAAATATAAGCTGAATTAGGCATTCGTTAGTATTTAAGTTTAAAAAAAAAAAAAAAAAAATGCACACAGCATAGGTAAAACTAACTAAATAAGTTACTCAAAAATGACTGTTACTTAAAAATGATTCCAAATGTCATTTCATTTTTATATCAGTTGTTACTATAGCAAAGCTTCCAGTGACATGTGGATCATGTTACTTGTATAGAATAAAATGGTTTACCTTTACAAGGTAATGTGCAAAATATATGAGATGAAAAACAAACAAGGAGAAGAAGAAAGTGAAACGCATTGTAAATAAAGATATGAGTTCAGCTTGTTTTGAATGTGACAAGATGGTTGAAATTCAGTTTATTATGTGTATTTGTGAGCTTTATGGAATATGAAGGCTTCATATTATGCTAAATTCGCATTCTAATGGTTTTCCAACAGTAATAGGTATCCAAGTACCTGGATGACACCCCAGAAGTGAAGAAAATCTGTCATCTTTCTCCCTGGCTTGCTTCGATTTTTAAAAAGTGAAATCAAACCGTATTTAGTATCATCAAGGGTTTTGCCAATCCCCATCAAGGTAGGACCTCTCTTTGACCTTCGCGTAATTTGGCAGCTCTGCTCTGGCATATGATACCACGAGAGTAAGTTCTTCCTGCTCTTCCCAAGATGAGCATGTGTGGGCGAAGCCAGTCCAGCAATGCATTTTGAATACAAAGTTTTTGGATCAATGAGTCCCATGTGGAAGTGTTGGAAAGCTGGATAATATCATATGGCCCCTTTAAGTTGTGATCAAATAATTGAATGAGCAGGCGAACATGTTCATTAGGTTGTGTTGAGTTTAGCTTTTATGGTGAAAGCCTAAAAAAGGTAGAACTTATTCAGACCACGAGTTTTGGATTTCACTTCATTCAATTGCCACACAATAATAAAACACAGAGACAAAACAGGAGCCATTTCTTTGTTTTTATCATGTTTGTGCAGAGACGCAGATGCCTGCAGAGTTCAGACGGAGTCTGTGATAATGGGGGTTCAGTGGTATTTGAGAGGATCACAGAAGCGCTAATAGATATAAAAAGGCACACTTCTTAGTTTATGTGAGACTGCTGTGCTGCTACGAGAGGAGAAGTTGGTCAGGACAGAAGTGTGAAGAAAAAAGTGAGGGCAATAGAGGAGTAATAGGAGGATAGAGAGGTGGATTGGAGCAGGAAGAGAGGGAGAGGTGAGAAGACGAGAAATGGAGAAAGGATGGGATGTACAATGGTGTGAAAGAAGAAAATAATAAAATAAATGACAAGTGTAGCAGTAAAAGAGCAAAGGTGAAAAGGTGAGGCACAAGTGGGGAGTGGAGAGAAGATGAGAAGGGGGGGGCACAAACAACATCTAGTGTGAACTGAACAACCTGCTCCTTCTGTACAAATCTAACATTTTCTGCTCTCAGATGCACTCTCAATCTTCTTTCAGCTCCTTGTTCCATTTTACTTTTCAGCGCTCCTATTTTGTTCTTTTCCTTCACTCATGTCTTCATTTCAAGTTCTTTCTTCTGGTCCTCTGGTTCATTTCTGTTCCTTTTACTTCACATGCCTCCTATGATTATTTTCTCTTCTTCCCTGTCAAGTTTATTTCAAACTCACTCTTTTCTCTCCTCCAGCTCACCAATCAGGAATCCCTACTCTTTTCTTTGTCTTCACCTCCTCTCAAACCTTTGTCCAT
>OMNM01021603.1:1913-11924 GCA_900302745.1 Parablennius parvicornis | reverse complement strand
ATATATATTTTATTCTTTTTTGAATAGAGTCCAAGTAGATTTAATTAGTTTATACAGAAAATTAATTTGTCATTGACTCAAAACACATGAGTCACATGAATAAGGATGTGGTTCATAGTCGATGAATACGTTCCCATATCCAAGCACAATATTACATTAAGAAAAAAGGTAAAACATGTGAAAGCTTTCGATGCCTTAAAGCGGCATTGTGCGTAAAATGTTAAAAAACATTTTTTACTTTTATACTCTCTTACTTTCAAGTAAATTAAAACTTATCAAGGCCTACTTTTTCTACATCTAGTTCGTCTAGTTAAATTTAATCAAAGAAGTACAAGTAGAACTATATTACCCACCACTGGGATTAAATAGCTAAAACACTGAGTCAGAAATTACTCTCTGAATTTGTTAATTTGTAAAAACAAAAAATCATTACAATGCACAAAACTTTCTGAAATTAAATCAACATTGATGTTTCAACATCATATTTTTGTCATTTGCACAGTGCACAAATAAACTACTGAATGCGACAGCACATGAATTTTCAGTCAGCCGCTGACTCATCTCGCAGGGCTGAAATAGCTTACTTTGTTACACAGAAATTATATTGCAGAATGCTAATTAAATGCATAACCTTTTTAAAGAAAACCAGTTGGGAATGATTGCATTTAGATATTTTTCTAGCTTCAGATTGTAAAAATATGTACCTTCATTCTGCCTAGGAAAAGCCACGTCAGTAAAAAAGTGACTTGGTTTTGAAAAAGCCTTTAAACACTAAGAGACATTTTTTTTTAATTTCCAGTCTTTCTTTCACTGAATTAGACCACAAAAGATCTTTGATCAAACTTCACTCCCAGAGGACCAGACTGTGAGTTTATACATCTACTGCAAGGATATATGACAAATATGAAAACTAATGGAATCAAGAAGACTAATTGTATATCTATCATTTTAAACAGAATGGAGGCATTTAACATTTTTACCTTGAAATTAGGTAATACAGTAATTTGGAGATTTTTTAATTGAGTTGTGATTAGAAAGAACATAATTCACCTTGTGAAAGTTTAGTAACTGTGGCCTTCTGGCTTCCAGTCGTCCGTATCTGAATTATAATCTGATGGAAGAGGGTTTAAAAAAAATTAAAAAAGACATTTCTGTCTTCGCCACAACTGATTCACACCAAACCTGTATGTTTAATATTTTCAGATCGTTAAAATATAGTGTATTTCAAGCTGCACCAACTTTCTTGTTCTGATATATTCTGTGTAATATATACGTTTCCTGGCTTGCAAAGACAAAAGTTGACTTTCTAGTTGATGAAGTTTTTAGCTTTTGCATTTCCATGTGTTTTAAATGTTTAATCATAGAAGCACAGGCTTATAAAAAACCCTGTATCTCCAAAACATTTCATTAATTAAGAAAACAGCTCTCCAGAAGCATCGATTCAGTTAACACAACAGCCTAACCTGTGTTTTCAGCCAATTAGAATAATGAATGTTAAAACGTTTTTTTTTGTTGAGAGAGCAGCCCTAAATATGTGTAAAAGGGAATTAATATATTAACAGATGTGCTTGACAGATTTTCCAGTGGCGTCATTATGATTCGTGAAAAAAAAAAAAAAAAAAAAATGTCACTGTTTCTCATAACAAATGATTTAATTGAGCCTCCTTCAGTTTCCAATTTGCACCAATTTTGCCCAAATACCTCAAAAATAAATTATGAAAATGTGTTAAAGTTACAATAATTCTATCTACAGATGAAAAATACAATAGATTTAACAACAGTGCCAATGTACTCTGCACCAGGTAATATTTTTGACTTCTGCAAAACACTTATTGAGACGATTAAACATGCAATTTGGGGAATTTAAATCGCTTCAACTGGAAAATAGGAACCAATAAAATTTTATTTCCTGAGCCACTTAACATGGGGTATTCTAAGAGTTGTAGCTTGATTTGCATAACTCCTGCGTGGCATAACGAAGATGGACGCTAAAACAAATTGCTAATCGCTACTTCAGTGTTATGTAATTGAGGAAACAGAAAAAAAGACACTTGATATGATTGTCCATTTCAATCTTTACACAAATGGCAGCTTCCCGGATGTACTGGCTGTCTATTGGCCGTTAGGTGACGTCCCTCAGGTGAACTATGAGATTTGAACACTCACAAGCAGCAGGAGTTGAGCTCAATTATCTGAACAGAGTGGGATGAATGTGTTTTATTAGGGTTTTTTTCCCTTCTGTGGGCTTTTATTGTGCATGGAGGTAATGAGTGAGACAGCTCTGCATCCGCCAGCTGGTGAGTAGACTGTGGCTGGAGATGGGGGGGTTGCATTCATTAAAGGGGGATGTAAAGGGAGCTTCAGAGAGTGAAGTGAAGAGTGAGCGGTGAGGGCGGGAGCGCCATATCAACAATGTAAAGATATTCCATCAGTGTGTTTTGTCTCTGGACGGCAGTGAGCGCTGCGTCACGCCGAGCAGGCGAGACCAAATAGATTCTCCCAAGACAACAAACTGATTACAAATGCAGACTGCCTCGCCGAGCCTTTATCGAGTCCATTTCCTTTACTGCTCCTCCATGAACACACACCAACACTCCTCTCGCTGCTGTTGCTGATGATAAGAAGGTAATAAAGCACGGATGCATGAGACTGCACCTTCTGGCATCTACCATAACCCTCTGATGAGGAAAAGCCTAAAACTTAAGATTCAGCCCACCAGAACAAGGATGTGTGCTTTTTTTCTCCATCATTTTGCACGCAGCAGCAGCAACACATGGTCCTGCAGCTATAACACATGAGAAATTACTTTTGCCACAACAAAAGCTGCCCATCTCTCCTCCCCCACCTCCACCAAATCTAATTTACTCATCTCTAAAGCACTTCACTGCCTCTTTGAATCTGATAATCTCAAGATCTGTGAGACCTGGTCAATAAGAGATAGTGTTTTTTTATTATCATTATTATTATCCCTATAATCTGGAAATTAACATGTATGATAAATAATCTACCCACAAAAAAAAAGGAAATAATAATTTGGCAGAATTCTTCTTGCCAATAGATCTCATACAGTTTGGAAAACTTCATAATATTGTTCATTCTGACCTCTTATGATGGTTTTTCATACGTTATTTAGCTGTCAGAGTTTGTCCAGAGAAACAGCAGTCATGGCATTGGGAGGTCAAAGTGTGACGGCTCCCACACAGCCTCTGCTTCTTCTGTTTTTCACCCACTGAAAAGCAAAATCAAAAGCCCCTCTTGGTTATCTGGGGGCAGTTTGACCAACAGGGAGACATTTCCCTCAACGACCATAAAACCAAACCCACCTGAGATCACCAACAGAACTTCGGATTGCGGAGAAACTCAACCAGTTAACCAGAGCTCAACATTTCAGTCATTGGTTGAAATCACAGGAAGCAGAGCAGGTCCGGACCCGCTTCTTCTGAGAGACCCTATGCTGTATAGAATACTGAGTTAAACAATTATCAATAACACATCGACTCCATTGTATATTATTGTGGCGTGCTAAAAAAAACTACTAACTACTGACTGTTGATTGGAAGACAATCAGATTCACCAACATGAGTCTCAGCTGCTCCATCCATTGTCTTCACTGTTATTTTTTTTTCAACTTAAACGTTTGTTCGAAATTACTTGTGCCTCATTGATTGTCAAAGAGCAGCAACCTGAGAAGTAACATTCTTCTTAAATAAGAATATTCTTCACATTTGTAAGTCAAAAGTGAACCAGCTGGTTTAACGTTATCGATCAGCAATGACAAAATATTGACAATTACAAATATTTCCATGCGTCGTTTATACAGCTTTATCCACCCACACTGCCATTCACACCTACTGACAATATAGAGGCAATAATGAAACTCAAATCCAGCATTTCTTGATTGTTGGTGGAAGTACCCAGATTAACCAGACACATGCACAGGGACACCATGCAAACCACAGAATTCATTCTCACTCTAGTTTCAAGTATGTTTCTGTTATGCATGTGACATAGCCACTACTGTGTAATTTTGTTGACAGTTTTCGAAATAAAAGATTTAATTAATGGATAAAAATCTAATGAGTTGAGTCTCTGACACTCGATTCAGTGGTGGACAAGATTTTTGATGTTTGCAATGTTGAGAACCATTGAATCAGTTTGTCGTCAAACTTTTTCTTGGTGCTGTATTTTTGTACAAATTGCAAATGTCAATGTCTGCAAAAAAAAAAAAAAAAGGCCTGTCACCTAGATAAAGTAAAACCTCTTAGATTAACTTTCTTTCTTATCTATGAAACGTGTGAAGTTTAATCTCAGTCCCTCAGCACACTCAAGCACTTGATGACAGACTGATACACTATCGTTCAAACACCTCGGCTCATCCCAGACAGAAAGTTTTAGATTACATTTAACCCTTTACCAAGCAAGAGCTCATATTTGGTAACTTCTGCATTTCTTTTTCCTTCTTTCAAAGCTGATAGTTTTACATCAAAGACAATCATATGATTGAATTGTTTTTGGTGCTACAAACACATTTTAACCACCTTACTCTGGCAATGTATGTTATGAAAGTGTATTTTCACTTGAAAATAAAACAAATGAACTTCCAAAAAAGCCTGTCCAAAGTTTTGTAGACCTGATATTTTTAGGAAATCAGACAAAAAAAGTGTCTTTTTAATGCAAAATGATGATTAAAAAGGAGGACAGTGGTGCTCAATCGTATGCATTTCATATCCAATTTAATTTTCAAAATATTCACTGTAGAATGTGTGTGATATAGGTCAGGTGATAATGTTTTATAACATTTGAGTGACATATTTAAGTGTGTTTAGAATGATTATAAAGCTGCAGCTCCTCTCAGTGGTTTCCCAGCTTCATGAAATCTGCTGAGGGACGTGTGTGAAATTAAAATCACGTTAAATGGCGGCTTAAAACTTCAAAGAGCAAATCAACACCATTGCCTCTTTGCTTCAATAAATCCCTTTCAGGTAACAGAGCAATTTTAACTTGATTGAAAACTGTCCTGTCAGCAAGATTTGAAAATAAGTACAGAAATACTTCATGGTATACGTGAGAAGAATTTGCTTAGAAATGACATTCTGAAACCAAAAACTAGAAAGCAATGGGATTAAAAAAAAAAAAAAAGTTCATATGATTCAGAGACAAAAATTTAATTTCAAGCAGCTTTGAAAAATCAAGGAAGCCTTGACAAAGGCTCAGCTTTGTGAAGAGAAAAAAAATCATCAGCCTGAAGTGCAAAATCAATATAATAATGACCAAACACCTCCTTCAGTCCATTTACAATAGCCACTTTATCTTAGTGGAGCTGGAGCTGAGCCTGGCGGGCTGTGGGAGAGAGGCGGCATCGCAGAACAAACACAGAGACACACAACCATTCAAACATTATCTGCTCCACATATTTCATGTATGTTAATACAATTTAAAGCACTGAGCTTGAAGGTTGGAAATGTGACAAGACAAAGCGGACAACAGTAAATACAAGATGATGATAATAATAACAAAGATTGCTTTGTTTACCATAAGGTCAAATGACACAGAATTATGAGTGCTGAATAATAAAAAACACAGAAGTTTTTTTACTTCAATAAAATAAAAAATTCAAACATAAATATTAAGGCTGGGAAATGAATTAAAAAAAGCTGGGAAAATAAAAGAAGCTAAATACTAAATACATTTTCCCAAAATTTAACAAATCTCTTTATACATAAATGCATTCAATAAACATACCCATTCTCTCCAAATGAAAAGATAAAGGTGAATCGTTCATATAGATGTTTTAATTCTTTTTGCTGCTTTCGGTTCCTCCAGCATTCTCTGGAGAAGCTGGAAGTCACCTCAGAAACAGTTTAAAGCTTCTGGAACAGGAGGAGAAAAGGGATGCTGATTTGGTGCCTGTTGTTTGCAAGGCCTACACGTTAGTAGTTAGCACGTTCACCTCATGTGACCTGCCTTCTCGGACAGTCAGCAGGGATGAACTCCAGCCAGCTGACGATGGGAACAAGCAGCATAGATTGATGGATGAGTGTAGTTTTTGGGAACAGAACATCATCTCTGTGAAAAAAAAAAAGTGGAATCAACACCTGTAAGAGCTGCTTGCTTTTGTAGGCGTCTGAAAGTCTGATTTTGAAGAACTTTCCCCTTTGAACTCCGACTGAGAATGTGAGGGCATGAGAGCGTCTGCTCGAGGGAAAAGAAAGAAACCACTTTGTTGTCTTTGTTGAAGATGGAGGAAGCTGTTGGAGTGCCGCACTAAAGTGTGCCCGACCCGCTGCGACTAACTACGCCGACAGTAGAGACGGAATCGTCTCGTGTTCCTGGAACAAAGAGTTATGCTTCGTGAAGAGTGTCACCTGAACTTGAAAGTCTCATCTTTTTTGTTTTTTTTTCACTCCAGCATCTTTAGTCCTGCATACTCACAAAGTGTACGGAGAGGCCAAAGCAGGTGGAGACAGAGCGATCACCACTTTCAGTGCAACTGGGCTCCATTAATCAGCCTCCCTGTTTTAATAGCGCTGCAAGAAAGACAGATATCCCCTTCGTTGCTCAGGTGTGCACAGTGGTACAGAGTGGAATATTGTCCTCTGCATTGAACTCCGCCCCGAAGGAGCCATGGAAAACTACTTCAGAGCAGCCGGGTAGCATTTTAAGCTTCAGGGGGCATCTTAAAGTGACGACCATGAGGGTGTGGAGGAAATGGGATTGGAACCAAGCTTGATCCTCCACCTCTGCATCCCAATGATGTGACCAGAACCTGCATGAGACTAAAGATCTCTCATCGGGCCCACACCTGGGTTTTATACATAACAAAGTAAAGTTTGCAAAAAGATGCCCTCATAGCATTTGAATTTGCTCATTCACATATAATGTTTGTATCTAGGCGATCTGCTGCACCTTTGTTACGTCTTATATGGAGGCTTGCAAAAGTATTCATACCCCTTCAGCTTTTCCACATTTTGTCATATTTGGACCAAATGCAAAATGCAATTCACCTCACCCGGATTCATGTAATCCACATAGACAGACCAGATGCAGAGTGACGAATGAATAAATTCCTTCTTTCTGATTCATTTCGGAGGTGATGTCAGCTGAAGAACGTGTATCGACTTTCACATTGCCCTGCTGGTGGCGTCGCCGGCAGCTGATCGAAACCTCACAGAAAAGCTCTTTGCTTTGTTCTGTCTTCATCTCTACAAGCTGAATACAAAAGGAGAAACTCGTTACAGTCGTGGCCTCTCTGACTGTGGTCACCATCTCTGCTCCGTTACTCCCTCCGCCGCCTCATTGACAAAGATTTCCCTAACTGCCTATTTGTTTTTGTTTGTTATTTGAAACAGAATACTGAGAATGATTAAAGACACAAGACGTCCACCTCAAACTGGTAGAGTAAGAGGGGGCTGCAGCTAGGAGAATATCAAGTGAGTACAATCTATCCATTGGCCACCCCTGGACAATTTAGTGACATCACTTAATCAATATGTCTGCATTTGTGTCCTCTCCTGCTATAACATAACAAATCCACCGACTGTAAGTCACCTTGACCTAACTTCTCCAGATTTGATCCAACTTTTTTTTCTCCTTCCGTTGCGTCTCCATGCTCTGCAGCCATGGAAACATGATGCAGCAACAACTGCAAATGCAAATCCTGCTCTGCACAAAACAGGTGTGAAAGCAGCTTGAAAGCCTGACAGTTCAGGTTGTTCAACACTTTAGGTGCATTTAACATCTTCAACATGAATTCATGCAAGTCTGACTCAAAAGGACCCAATCCTGAATTCAACCAGGATCTTCTGCTACCGAGTGGATAAAGCGAACCACTGCAGCGATGTGCAACCCTTCAATAGACACGGGAACCCTAATTACTTTGAGAAGTGTGAACTAATATACTTTCTGAACTTTAATTGGTGTGTGCATGAGCTGAGAGCAGACCAGAGGCTGAACTGCAACACAGTCAGAAAAACATGTAAACTGATGAAAAAAAAAAAAAGGCTGGGTTGATGGTGGGAGGGCACCGTGAAACACAGCAGAAATCAAGCCCACTGTTGGGCTTTCATCCTCACCTTTAAAAGCTCTGAAGCCAATCTGCGGTCACTGGTAATGACTGGATGATTTACAAAACGCCAGACGAAAAAGAAAATTGCAGCCACCGGCTGAATGCATCCACACCTCCCACCTCAGAGCTGACATTCTCACATGCACCAAAGTTAATAGAGTAAAGAAGAAAAGAAAAAAAAACAAGAATCTCATTTCATTCTTTCATTTTCTAAGATTAAAAAAAAAAAAAAAATCTATACTTGGTGCAAGTGTAAAAAACTCTGGATAAGTGATTTCAATTTGATTACAGAAAATGTTGGTGTGCTGACGGAGCAGTGCTGCGTGTTACTGAGGCTGAAAGAAAACAAGGTGTAAATTCAATTAAAAAAAAAGGACTGACCTTTTCAGAGTAAATGCAGACAATGTTGACAACTTATTTACTGTGCAGCTCTGCATCCTGTCACTGAGGTTTTAATAGAGTCGCTGCAGAGTAAACGATGCAGGCCTGGAAAAGCGTAAAGGAAGGCAATGGAATTATTGAGGAAAGACTATTTATAGCAGTAATGTGCTACTATCTGACTATTATGAAGTGATTGGTTGGGGATTTACTGAGCTCTTCACTCTGGCTGTAAAGAGTTGCAAGGCTATCTAACAAGAGCCAGAATTGTTTTCTTGACTGAGCAAAATTAGCTTTGTTATCTATCCAATGAGCAGTGATGAAGTCTTGGCATAAATAGCTTACTTTACCTCAAGTGTTTTTTTTTTTTTTAATTTTGGCATTATTTCATAATCACATTTTTTTTTCAAAGACCTACACGTACTTATTTGAGATTTCCCCTGTAGGAAGGGAATCAGCTTTCATTGGTAGTCTGCAACTGCTTTACCTGTCACACCAACAATTTTACACTATAGGTAATTTCAAAATAATACATTTTTGGTACTAAAGAAGTTTTCTTCAAAAGAGATGTCAGAGCCAATTCCAGCTAACTATGGACGACACAGCCTGGACAGGTCGCCAGTCCATGCGGGGGGGCACACACACTTTCATTTTTAATGCCTCGTACATAATGTAAGATATCATTAAATAACTGGAATGTGACTGTGAATGTTCATGCAAATACCTGCACTTGATTACCTTATGGGCCATTATTACATTAATTCATGGTTGAGAACCCGTTTGGGCTGAAACCAAATCTGGCAACACAGGTCTCCAAGACCTCCAGTAAACTACCAGGGTCAGCAGATGGAATTACTTTTAAAATGGAAATAACTTTAGTGTAATTCAGATTTTTTTTTTTGTCTTGGCTTTGATGAATGCAGTTGGTTTCTTTGCTCCTCACCTTCATGTCGCGGCCATTAGAAAACTGATCAGTGATTCCACGCCGGCAGCCTCTCTGTGCACAAACGAACAACCTCCCGACTGCCACTTCTGATGGATACAGAAGACTGGCACAACACCTTCATCCCCACTCACTCCAGAAATGGGAGCCATTTGTTGCCACATGGCAGCGAGCGGCAAAAGAGTTTACGAGCGGGAGACTCTGCCAGTGATAGATCTGCACTGCCGAGTTTGACTCCTGCAGCTGAAAAATTTATGCAATTAAATTTCTAATTTCAGCGGGCTAATCAGGTCAGGACTGTCTGACTTCATTATCAGGGCTCGCTACTAAAAATCAGTCAGACATGATTCACAATCGTGACTTTGGGGTTTAGTTGCTCTTTCCTAACATCAGAGCAGAATCTATCAAGAAGATAATACAAAATACTATAAACAACAAATGCTGCATGAAAAAAAAAAAAAGAAGAAAAAAAAAACCCCGACTTCAACAAGATACAAGTCGCTTCATCATCTATCTCGACTTTCTCCAGCGTTCACTGTCACATGATCATAATTGTAAAGCAGAATCCTGGACCCGCAGCTTTAAAATCTATGTTAAAGATTATATTAAAAATAAAAATATATAT
>OMNM01021593.1:1517-14639 GCA_900302745.1 Parablennius parvicornis | reverse complement strand
TTTAAAAACCCCACAAAAAACGCCCCCCCCCCCAAAAAAAAACATACTGTTGAGGTTCTTACCTTGTATTCCTGGAGGTCCTGGCGCACCTGGATGAGGTTTACCTGGATCTCCTCTCTCTCCCTTTGGCCCTCTCTTTCCTGGGTAAGATGAGAAACATAAGGGAATCAGACATAGCCTCCGGCACCTGTTTATATGTTTAAACATTTCTAAAAGATTTACCTTTAAATCCCGTGTTGCCAATCTGCCCATGTGCTCCGATCATACCCGGGACACCACGGGCTCCGGGCAGACCATGTGGCCCCTGGGGGCCGGGTGCGCCTGGAGGTCCAGGAGGCCCCGGAGGTCCCATCACACCAGCCCCTCCGAGCACGGCCCTCTTGGCGCTCACCGCCACGGCGGCTAGCCTCTCTGCAAAACAGGAGGAGACAGCATCCTCATCGCCTTGATTAAACGAACTTTGATGGTGGATGACTGATTACTGAGGAGATGAAACAGACTTTGGGAAATGAGCTAATCCAATCTCACGCTATGAACATCAGAGGTGAATGATCGGGGTGAGGAGCTCACCCTGCAACATCTTCAACACAACTTCGATGATATGCTGGTCTGATGCGTCTCGCCCCTGGAGAGAGAGGAAGAGGACTGAGAGCTCAACTCTGATCAGCACGTTTATTGCTCTGCATGTTTTGAGAACCAGGACTCACAGGCACTCCTTCAATGCCGGGCATGCCGGGAACTCCCCGCTCTCCATTCAGTCCCCTTGGACCGGGCAGGCCAGGAGGTCCCAGGTCTCCTGGTTTACCAGGGTCTCCAGTGGGTCCATTGTGCCCGGAATCCCCCCTGATCCCTTGCTGTGGAGAAACAAAGGAGCAGTTCGGTGAACGAGAAGCACAGAAATGAAGGACAGAACACGACCAAGGTGTTGTGAGTCTCACCTGTCCTTTAGGTCCAGGTTCACCAGACAATCCCTGCAAGAGCAAAGAAAGTAAAGATTCAAGAAAGAACGTTGTAAAAACAAACATGCAGCTTCAAAGAGCCAACATGCATCTTTGCTTCACTGTCATGTAAATATAGCTTGTATGCCATCTGGATTATTACAGGGATTTGTATTCAAATTCAAAAACAAGACATTTTTCCTCTTCTTTTCTTCTTAACTCTGGCAAAGTTCCAATATTTTCTGTTATATATTCTTCTTCTTTGATGCCTTCAGAAGCAAGAGTTTAAACCTTCTTATCTAAAGTCGGAAAGTTTCCGCATTTATGTATTCATTTTCAGAGACTTTTTTTGTGTGCTTCACAACAAAAAAAATGATAAGAAAGAAACCAAATGGATTTACAGTGCAATGTAATCACTTTTACCTTTTCACCTTTCTCGCCAGCCAATCCTTCAACGCCGGGGTCACCCTAAAAGTGACAAAGTAAGAAAGATGAAGAAAAAGGGATGGATGGCACAAGAGAGTAGTTCTGTGCAACTTTAAAACACAAGTTTATTTAAGTAGAGAAAGAAACAGTACTCACCACGTCACCCTTTGACCCAACTTTTCCTTGGAAACCCTGCAGAAATGAGCAGAGAACATGCAGATGCAGTCAACTTCCCGAGCCACACACTCAGAAAACAAGAAGTAAGTGTTGATTGAAGCGGCTGACACAAGAGAACACAAGCTAAGAAAGATGTCTCATCTAAAAAGAGGACACTCTGATTATCATTTATATTGCTTATTTATATGACTTCCGTCATTCACTTGACTTCCATCCACAGGTAAACACTGCCCCCAATGGACAGGTCTGTGCAACTACATCACACTCATTGCATATTTTAGACATATATGAGTTTTTGATTATTATTATTAATTTTGTTCATGCACAGACCTTGTCTCCTTTAGTTCCACTGAGACCCTGAGCACCAGGGATGCCAATAGGGCCTCTCTCTCCTTTGCCTCCCTGTCAGGAAATGACAGAAATACTGTGAAGAGTTCATCCAAAAACCCAACATAATGCAGTTGAACTTGATATAGTGTAACTTACAGGCTTGCCAACTGCTCCCTGTGGCCCGACTTCTCCCCGTTGGCCTCTGTCACCCTACAAAACCAGGTGAGGTGAATAAGTTGGCTTTAAAAGCTGCATTTGCTCAAGCTCCACTCTTACATTCTGTGTTTTGTACCTTAGGTCCAGGGACTCCATCCATACCAGGCTCACCTGGAAGACCTGGCTCACCCTAAATGAAGGCAAAAGTTACTCCTCTGTGCATAATAAGCTTGTAATACTTAATAATAAGCTTGTGTGTATGTGTACCAAAGGTCCAGGAGCACCAGACATGCCAACATGGCCTCTAGGTCCAGGCTCACCCTGGGGAGGAAAAAAAAACAAAAAGATGATAATAAACAAAAAAATCAAAAACAGATGAAACAGTAGTTATAACATAATGTAAATATGGTCAAAGTTGTACCTTGGCACCAGGTCCACCTTTTGAACCAGGACTTCCAGGTAATCCCTATGAGACAGAAGTGAAGTCATGAAATTGGGGCATGATATCATGAAAATCAATTAAAGTGACAGCAGTGTGTGCATATATGACAGACCATGTCATATGCACACATTCTGTGTGTGTGTGTGTGTGTGTGTGTGTGCGTGTGTGTGTGTGGGTGTGTTGATGGTGTATCACAGCAGGACAGCAAGCAGGCTAAGTTGCTGTGTTTGAGATTGCAGCTGTGTCGGTGTCACCGCAGTGACCACACAGCAAAGTGTGCATCTCATGCTCCATTACCCCTTGGTCAGAATGACGCGCTCAGCCTCGTGTACGCCCGCTGGTCTGATTGTGATAAATCGCTGGCGGCGGGAGGCAGAATGCTATTTCAAGGTGGTTTATATTCTAAAACAACGCGGGGGCACGGGGTCACTGTTAACCTGGATGGCTCCCAAGAAAACAAAACGCAGCGAGAAGTTACGGGGCTGCTACATCATAGTTTCAGCCTTGTCTGCGCTCCGGCGCTGCTGAATTGAGGAAGAAAGCAGATTGCCTCCCTAGTACGTGCTCTGAATGATAACAATTGTTTTACCGATGCAAATAAGCATGTGGGGTTTTTTTTTTTTTTGTGGCGTAGCTGGACGAAAACATACAAACATCAAGCCAATGCTGAACGATCACTCACCGCCACTCCCTGGGGACCAGGAGGACCGGGCATCCCAGCCTGCCCGGGGCCACCCTGCATACAAAGAGCCAAAGAATTGGAATAAATTGCCATCTTTTATTCTACTTGCACATCGTTATCACAGTCGGCGCTCTTCTTGCCTTGATTCCAGGAATACCAGGGGTGCCATCTTTTCCATCAATGCCCGGCAGGCCCTGAAAGAGCGGAGTAATGATTCAGTGGACTTCATTTAAACTCTCTTTTATAACCTCTGCAAAACTATGCAGCATACACACTCTCTCTCACACACACACAAAATAAGACTTTACTCACATTCTCTCCCTTTTTGCCAGCCGCGCCCTGTGGGCCCTGGATGCCTTGGCTGCCCTGTAGAAGATAACCAAATAAGCCTCTGCATATTCACACTGCACATCAGGATCACATCCTGACGACTGTTTTTCCCCTCGAGACTCCTCTGCTTTGACAATAAACTTCAAGATACAACACTACAAGAGTCACCCACTTTGTCTCCCTTGTCTCCAGCCTCTCCGGGTGGTCCCTGAGGTCCCTCCTCACCCTGCGAGATAAAGGAAACAACTCAGAACCCCAACAGTGGAACTAATGGCGTGTTTCTTCTTCCTCTACTTCTTCAAGGAGGAAAACAAGTGCACGTTCTTTTGTGCGTGTATTCTCACAGGAGGGCCAGGAAGTCCTACAGGTCCCGTGATGCCCTTGTACCCTCGGGGTCCCTGCAGGAAAGCGAAAAGATCTCATCAATTGTTTGGAATCAAACAGGTCTCAAAGTCACACAACCCTGCCATTCATCGGAATAAAGGGATAATTACCGCTTAACTCACTCCGCTAATGGGAGCTACACAGAGAGTCACTCACTGTTGCTTTGGCACTAAGCCTGGGTGCTAACTTGGCTAACGCGGCTAATGTTAACAGTAAGACGGATGGCTACAGCGGATCATTAACTACAGATGGAGGCACCGTGGACCCAGACAACCCCAACTCATTAGAGGAGGAGAAAGATTTGTGTTAGCATCATTTCCATATGTCCCTATTGCTGGTAATGGATGATGTTTGTGTTGAGGGGGCACGTGTGCCTGTGCCTCCTCGGTGCTGTTTTAAGAATGCGAACAGCCTTCTGGTACCCAAAGAGAGGGAGAAAAGACAGTACACTGTGTGGGTGTGATGAAAGAGGCACTCACTGCTTCTCCTTTGGGGCCCATCATTCCTGGATAACCTCTCAGACCCATCGGACCCTGAGAGGGAAGAACACAGTAAGAGCTTTGACCATGGCCAGAGGCACAGAACTATAAATTCATCACCATGAAACTTAGATAAAATGTCAGAGGAACAGCATACCGGCGGTCCTGGGATCCCCTGTTCTCCAGAGATTCCATAGTCTCCCTTGATGCCCTGTTGAAGTTGAAAAGCTGATTATTCATCGTCTTTCTCTTTGTACTACACATTAAAACTTTTCCATGAAGTTTGAATGAAAACAGCAGTTCTTTTTTTCCCCCTCTTGTTGGCATTTTCAGAGTATGACCACAAAAACTTTGAGCAGTAGAAAATCCAGAAAGTGCCCTTTGATGCCTCGCAAGGCCCCTTTGATGGTTGTGTATCCTTAAAAGACAGAGATCTCTCTGAAGATAATTGGCTAGCTAGAACCAACCAAGTGAAAAATTAATGCGTACTGATGAAAAACCCATCACAAACACTTCCCCCCCCAAAAAATACTCAGGTACTCTTGCAAGCAGACTGACCTTAAAATATTTTTGTTCATCACTGTTTTGTAGTCTTGGAGTACAACTGTTGTAAATCATGTTTTAGATGTTCCCTGAAAGAACAAACTACATTCAAATGAAGGAGGCCTTGATTTAGATGAAATGTATATACCTATCCACTCACATCCTGACAATATTCATTTTCCACTCCCTTTTCAATCATTCCAAACATCAATTTAAGCTTTTTGCTTTTTGTCTTTCCACCCTCTCAATCACGTTGTTCTTCCTGTTCTTTATATATATCAATATGAAATGGTCTTTTTTTCCATTTTCTACTCATTTTGTTCTGAAACCGTGTCGGGAAGACTCTCCATGAGCCATCATTCACTATTACCCGGGTTCACATGAGTGACAAAATGGATTCACAGATGGCACATACAGTCTGACTTTATGTAAATTGGTCTGGACCAGTAAAATGATAGCATTAAAAATAACTTCCCCCAGTTTTAGAGAAAAATACATGAATACACTTTTTGCACAATGCTAAATTTCTATAGAAATTTTATTAATTTGAAATCTTTTCTGCCACTGTGTTTTTTTTTTTTTTTAGAGTAATGCTACACTAAAGCGTCCCACTTCTAAGAATATGCAATATCTTTAGCATGTATTTCTTTTTAAGTATTTTGGGTCACTGTGTTGTTTTATATCTTCGACTCGTACTGAATGTGAGACCCTGAGCAGATCAATTATGAACATAAGTAATATTTATCTAAAAATTGCATTTGATATCTTCTTTGTTATTCTTTATCACCTGAGTTGGCAGATTGAACCCATTTGCAGGCTTTGGCCACATGTTTGTCAGGATTTTCGGGCGACGGGGGTCAAATCTTCCTCTGTCTTTCACCTGGTGTCACTTCAGATCACCAAATCTTGTAAATTGGATTATTTGAGTTCATGCAAATGCTCCTTCCTTATTGAATTCATATAAGATACACTGATATGTACACTTATAGAAACAGGAGTGGTCTCCCCTTCAACTCTGAAAACAAACTAAAGCTGGTAACAGAACTCCCCAGCTTTTATCCACAAAGCACAACAACAGTCTCACACGTTTGTCGGTGATACAGCAAGTTAAAAATAACACATTTCTCCATCTCCAACAGCAGTGTTTTTGTTCCAACACCTCCTGTGAGCTGATTTTTTTTTTTTTTTAAAGAAAAGAAGGGGGAATAAGATCGACCTTGAGTGGAGGCAGGCCTTCTAAAATACTGGTCCTAACCATTGCGTCAAGTGTTTTGAGCATCTAAGCGCTGCCAGAAGGCAGCTTGTGTGGGAAGATCAGAGGCCAATACCTGGGGCTTGCCCGGCCACTCCCTTGGAGTAGACAGTGCGCTCATTAGCTCTGCTTAATACAGCGAGGTGAGAGGTCTCTCTGAACCCTGACTCCCGCAGTCTCTCCTCCATGTACCTGGCTCCTTACCCCCTCCTTTCATCTGGCTTGCTATACGCTAAACTGAAGGGCCAGGGCCAGGCCTGACTAATCACTGGCAGATTAGTGCCAGTCATGTGCCTCAGGGGGGCTTCATTAGAGCTAATCCTGGCCTCCTCTGGTCCTGAATGGTTGTTGAGTGCAAAAAAAAAAAAAAACCCGCTTCATGTATGGTGTCATGTTTTGGTGCATGTCTTCCTTTGAATTGAACTCACAGAATTTCCAATGCTACCAGGCTCTCCGAGAATACCGGCACGTCCTTTGTGTCCCTAAAGGAGAAAAAAAATCAGTGGTGTCATGCTGACTTTTCTAATGTTTTAACTGAATGAAACACACTGATAATCCACTCACTTTGACTCCTTGCAGACCCTGTGGCCCTTTTGGACCTGCTGGACAGTTAAGGGGACACTATAATAGAAAAAGAAAGGGAATAAATGGTTTATGACAATGAATTTGTGCCAAAATCAATTTGCGAGAGAGGTCTAAGATTATACCTGGAAGTCAGCGCTGCCCTCTTCCCCACCAATGAACTTGCCTGGAGGACCCTAGATAGACAATAAGACACATCAATGAGAGAATTCACAGTCGCATCGTCTTTTTCCCAGCTGAGCAAGCACGGTTCATCTTTACTGCTCTCCGTTTATAGATTGAGCTCAAAAGGATGGTATCTCTACAGGCGCAGATGCTTCCCTGGTACAGTCAGATGAGACGGCCCACTGATCTAATGAGGGTTTATTTACCCTAAGACAGCACTAAAGCTAAACAAATACACTTCACTGGGCTGGGAACGTCGCTCCCAATGAAAACCACTGCCTCTCTCTTTTTACAGAATCAGAGGAGCCCACAGGAGAAAACACACACTCCTAGAAAGTAGACTGCTCACAACTGTTTTTGTTACAATCCATCTGTTGGGACTTGAACAAGCAAGAGTGAGTTTTGACTGAGCTAGCTGTTATAGCTGTAAACTAAATAAAGTCATTTCAAAGATGGATGGAGGGTTCCATCCATCTTCGAAATGACTTTATTTAGTTTTTGGGGTACAAATGTACAAAAGGTCACTCACATTCTATCACACACAATCTCATTCAGTCCTCACATGCATCTTTTTGAGCTTAGGAAAAAAAAATACCTATACAATGGCAAGAACATCTAAATAGCATACAGAAAGGCCAGACACATGTTATTTATCAATATGGAGCTCAAACCACTTCACTGAAGCTTAGATTAGCCATATTCCTGGATATTACTGTTTGCTACAGGAAGTATCTATGAAGTGAAAAGTATAGGTCCTAAGACAGAGCCCAGTGGAACTCTGTGGTTAAGTAACAAAAACAAACACCTACACAGTAGAAAACACAAAAATAACATTAATCTCCATTGACCTACAATGGTAACTAATATTTCCATCAAAATCATTCATACTAAATAATAATTGCGCAAAATGCTATCCATTTCTTAATTTTCTTTCTACCTGAAAGATTAATGAATAAATATAAAAACACAGTTGTGTGATTTGTAATGCATGCTGTGTGTATGCAGACTGCATTTGTTGTTATTTTATGCTTGACATTCTTCAAAGGCCTTTTCGCTCCTCAACCCACTTTGTAGCTAGAAATCAAAGAGATCACACTGTTTTCTGCTAGAAAAAAAAATCCTTCATGGACACTCACAGGTTTGCCAGGAGGTCCTGGAAGTCCTGGAGGTCCTGGTGGTCCCATGACACCCTATAATAAAGCAAACAAGGTGGAAAAAGGTAAGATTGTGGCATATTTATAGGTGATAAAGAGCAGTATGAATTACTGTGAATGTTGTTCTTTAACCTTTGGTCCATTTGGTCCGATTTCACCAGGAAGACCAATAGGCCCTGGAGCCCCCTGTACGGGCAAATCAGATCATGATACATGCGCTTCCCATCATCAGCAACCGGTGATTTTACACCTCAAAGACATGTTTTTTAGGAGATAAAGGAACAAATTCATAATACCATGAAAGCTACTTACAGCCAGACCTGGAAGGCCAGATCCCTGTGTGGACAGAAAGGAACAAGAGGGTAAATAACTGGATAACAAGGAGAACGATTCCATCACAGTATCAATTAATATTTGAGAAAAACAATTACTAACAGACACAGTAATTCTGTAATGCATGTGTACAGTGTCAGAGCAGGTTAAACAGTGCTT
This sequence comes from Parablennius parvicornis, assembly GCA_900302745.1. NCBI lineage: Eukaryota > Metazoa > Chordata > Actinopteri > Blenniiformes > Blenniidae > Parablennius > Parablennius parvicornis. The sequence goes on along the minus strand of OMNM01021593.1, from coordinate 6,107 downwards.
GAGAACAAAGGCGCAGAACACAATCAGTTTGTGTTTGCTGTGCTTTTGGCTTTGGAATTAATTATAAACAAAGTAATTAAGTAAGTAAGTCTTCCTGGAGGAAGAGGAGCCCTCAGGGCAGGATCTCCTGTCTGCTGCGTGAGACAGCAGGGTGTGCAGCACAACTCCCAGACAGGATGCCTATTAATGCTAAACAAAGGATTAACTAATAGTGTTGTTTTTAGGCATGGCATTGCACAGCTTCAGGCTTCAACACACTGCAAGGAGAGTGATGAGTGGACACTGAGCACCATCTAGTGGTGTCCGACTGAGCCACAGGATTTTGCTGGCTCCTTTATTTTGGGATTTGAATCTAAAAAAAAAAAAAAGGGGATGCAATCAGCTGCACAGACAATTTCCTGAATCTGTGTAAACTGAACCCAAAAGAGGGGCACAGCTGGTCAGGAATCCAGGCTAGACCAAATGGGGACTCAGGAGGTTTAGCCTGGTGAGACCAGCTGGGTGACAATATGCTTATGTGGAAACTGGCTGTGCTTTAAACAATGCCTGATTCATGCAGGCAGCATTCATTATCATGAGCGCCAAAATAGCCCCGTGAGATAAGATTGTATGATGAGAGATACCGTGTTTAATATAAATGCACAGCAAGCATGTAAACATAAGTCCTGAAGAGGAAAACTTTAGTTAACTCCGATAAGTCCACTTTTTAAACTCATCAGCCAGCTCTAAAGCCATCATAGCACGACACTGGCGAAATGTGTGAGCCATAATGTAATTTATAATAAAAAAATAAATTACATGATCAGTTTTGAGACATTTTGGTTTCTGGCCTCTCACAGAAATGTGTCAGGTTGTCCGCCCCACCCTCAATTTAGTCAAGAAAAATTTTGTAACCCTCTTCTATTAAATAGAACAATAATAAGCTCAAGGATGTCAAATGCAACAGCCTTCAGTCCGACCCATGAAAACACCAAGCAAATTGTAAAACAGAGCAAGAGGACAAGATTTCTTTTAAACAAATTTCAATGTTGCTTTGTGTTTGTTTCTTTGAATACTGAAACCCTAAGATCAAACATTAATCTCCAAACCAGTTGTCATGGGGATCTTTGTAAAAATATGTATATTGCAACCATTTCTTTGCCATTTCACTGTATTCTGCACAAGAAAGTTTCATTAAAATTGGGTTCATGTTGAGATTGTAGTGATTTTAAGGAGAGACTGTTTGATGTTGTGAAAATATTTGACATTTCCATCACGTATACTTTGTGCCACAATAAAGAAAATCTCGACATTTTAAACTGAATGGTTATTATGGCACTATTTTACCATTCCAGCTCACTCAAGATGAAATTGGGCTGTATGTGACCCTTGTCAAAATGACATGGAAATATTGAATACCCACTTTGCAATGGAGATCTAGAAGATTTCTTATTGATTACATTTTTTGGTCTTTCAAAACAACCGAAGGTACCTCACAAGATACTAAAACAAAATAACTACATACATAAACCTTCAAATCAGCTGAATAATGTGCAAAAAGCTGTATTATTGTGAAGCTACTGTGACACATCAGCCGAGTTCTCAGCACGCTTTGGGTCAGTCTAATAACTGATTGAAGATGAGTCAGTTAGTTGGAGCAAGATGCTCTATGACTACCAACTACTAACATGCAGACAGCTGCAACAGCATGGGAATACAAATAGATTTGCTCATTTTATGGGACACAGGAGTGACTGTAGATTAGGTCATAGAGTGGCCCCCAATCCACATTTGTCCTTGAGAAAGTCACAAAACCCCAAACCGCTCCTGAACAAGGCAGCAGTCAATATGTGTTTGAGAGCACTCACATGGTGAAATGTCCAATATCCATCTATACGAATACAAAGCCAACTGGCCTTTCAGTAATCATTGTACTAATTTCATAGTTGCAATCGCTGATCCAAAATTCAAAACATAATAACACTTAATACATAAAACTTTATAGGTTCTCTACAATCTAAGGAATCATTTTGCAACATCAAAACATTTGTTTGGAATGACATCTAAAGCTGATCACCAAATGACAGACTTCAGAACAAGTGTGATGACAACTACAACCAGCCGCTGCAGCACAGGTGCAAGAGCATACTAATATTTATGAATATTCAATAATGCAATATGAACTGTTCCTGTATAAATACTGAACTGAATGTATATAATCAAATTAACACTCTCAGAGCCTTTAATTAATCTAATCATCCATTTAATGCTGTGCCACAAGCAAAACCATTTGAAGTGATAACCATAACCATGAACAATTAAAGTAAAAGTTGATTATTGTCTGGAAGAAGAAACTTTTCTTCACTTCCTCCTGCAGTTTTAAGGACATAACCTTGCAAATTCACTTGTTTTCTTCAAATGGATTTATCATATTTTGATGCTATTCCAACAAACAATCTTAATAAGCTTAATAAGGTAATAATCAGTTTGTGGTGATGCTCACGTCACTAAACATTAGCAGCAGGCAAGAGTGTATAATGAGCTGTATCACATTAATGTACTTACAGGGGGTCCGGGCTCACCACTCGGGCCTGGTTGACCCTGCAGTGCAACAGGAGATACAACAATAGAAATGACATATTAGTATAATCATCATTGAATGAAGATTAAAATCACTGTGGAGTGAAATGAGCAAATCGAGCAAAACGACACATTATTAGTAAGAAACCTTCTAGAGAGACAGTAATTATCATGTTTGTCCTCTTGTGACAACAGAAAGGGATCGTGGCCCTGATATGCTTCTGTTTTTAAACTACCCTATTTTTTTCCCCCTGAAAACAGAAGAATAATGGTGCAATCATACTTCTGATCATCACAGGTAGAGGTTTTCATTCACACTTGCCTTGGGGCCGGGGTTTCCGATGGGACCTCGATCACCCTTTGCTCCAATCAAACCCTGCAGGCAGACGGAAATAGATGAAGGCGTGTGAGCCTGGTATGAGGTCAAGACAGGAGGAGCTGACAAAACCAAACAACCGAAATGGTGCTGACTTTCCTGGAGACTACATGTGACTTGAATTCACCTCAGAACCGGGTCAAAAACACATTTTATCAAAGCTGACACGGCTCTTGTAAGTAATTGGGAAACAAACTTGAGATTGAGATTCCAGGGCGGATTACTGGCTAAATCTCCGGGGAATGTGTGTGTGTGTGTGTGTGTGTGTGTGTGTGTGTGTGTGTGTGTGTGTGTGTGTGTGTGGGTGTGTGTGTGTGTGTGTGTGTGTGTGTGTGTGTGTGTGTGTGTGTGTGTGTGTGTGTGTGTGTGTGTGTGTGTGTGTGTGTGTGTGTGTGTGTGTGTGTGTGTGTGCATGTTAGCATGTGATCATTTGGCGCTGACACTCTATTCCTGTCTAATCAAGACTGAATCCCTCAGAAAAGCTGCAAAACAACGACACAGCGGTAAATCCTTAGGTAAAACTTTAAGGAAAATTATGCTAAACTCATCTCTGTCTCCGCACTACCTGTGATCACTCTACCCTGAAGTAGTGAATGACTGTAGTCCATATGCATTATTTCAAATCTGCATTCCTAAAAATTATTAAAACCAAATATTATGTTAAAGCAATAACTACAATAATTCAGTGCATGAATATTTAGATAGACAGTGTTATATCTGCTAACAGGCAGCACAGAGAAATAGGAAAAGAGGCTACAAAAGCATTTGAAAAATGTATTGAGACTGTAAAGTGCTGATCAAATCAATTAAAGCAATTTCTATTTATTGTGCTAGATAGAACAACCTGGTTATTTTTAGTGGTTATAACGGAATGTCTCCCTGCTTCAGCACACCTAAAACATGTAGGACGGTGGCCCTTTGTGTCTGCAAACCCCTGATTTACTATGTCATGTGTTATACTTACATGTCTGCTTCTATCTCTCTCTTCTCTGTACCATCCTGCAGTATCTCTGGAAGTTCATGATCCTGACCCGGCAGGTCGATTAGCCTCACACCAAATATCAACTTCTTTGTTTTGTTTTGCCTGGTTTTTCTGCTTGTAACCTTGTAAATTAATGTTGTATACTTGTGCACTGCAACTTTTTCATCAATACATCACTCTGCAATTCCTCCGCTGTGGTATCAGTATTATCTTTCTGCACCACCATGCCAGCCCAGTTCATACTCACATCGATGCCATTCTCCCCCGGCGGTCCGTCAGGACCCGGCTCCCCCGGCTCTCCCTTTTGCCCCTACAATAAAACATACAGCGTTCTTATGATGAAGAAAATGGGTGGATAGAAAGTTTGAGTACATGCAATGTTACATCTATTGGATTGTACAGGTCCAACTTACTACTGGGCCAGGAGGGCCAGGAGGTCCTTTGTCTCCCTGGAGAGACACAAAATTGACATTTTTAACTGAAATAATCCAGATGACGATGATGTCATTTTAGATGCTCCTTCTGGCAGACAATAGTATGTGCTCCACAGAGAAAATAATCGCTATTTAAAGTCCTTCATTCCTTCTTTTATTAAAGTCCTAAACAAAATACCATGTCCATTTTGAAGGAATTCACTGAGAGGATGTTATTTACTGTTCCACAATGTATTACT
>OMNM01021572.1:1217-14394 GCA_900302745.1 Parablennius parvicornis | reverse complement strand
GTGTGTTTGTGTGTGTGTGTTTGTGTATGTGTGTGCGTGTGTGTGTTTGTGTGTGTGTGTGTATGTGTATGTGTATGTGTGTTTGTGTGTGTGTGTGTGTGTGTGTGTGTGTGTGTGTGTGTGTGTGTGTGTGTGTGTGTGTGTGTGTGTGTGTGTGTGTGTGTGTGTGTGTGTGTGTGTGTGTGTGTGTGTGTGTGTGTGTGTGTGTGTGTGTGTGTGTGTGTGTGTGTGTATGTGTGCGTGTCTTGTCAGAGTGTGAGAGCCTGCTGGAGCTGCCAGGCAGTAATTATGCAGCAGCCTCCTCTCTCCTCCTCTTCCTGCTGTTTTCCTGTCTTTATCTTGTCTTTACTGTCCTTCCTTCTCTTCGGTTTGTATTTCTACCCTGTCATTCCCCTTTACCCTGATATTTTTGGATCTTCGCTCCCTTGTTTCTCTTTTCACCACATATGTGAAGCCATTCCCTCTTCCTCTCTTTTTCTCTCTGCTTTACCCAGCTATCATTTGTCTCAACAAAGCTTTGGTTCTTCTTTCTTGTTCTGCATTTACTTTCACGCACTGCATTTGCTGCCCACTCAAATTACCAGATTGATGCATATATCTCTGCTTATTGTGTCCTAGATTGCACAAACGAACAGATTGTGAAATATGGAGCCAACTATCGCATGCCTTTGTCAGGGGTGAAACGTCCAATCACCCTGGAGTTCAGGCCCATTGCCGTGGAAGCCAACCAGACATCCAGGTAAACTCAACAAAACGTTTCAGCCCAATTACATTTTCAGTTGTTCAGACAACTTTTTCTGTCTGAGTGGTTGTGACTCATCCACATCTTCCAATCCTAAGGTTGGCGGTTTGATACCACAATCTGTCCATTTCCTGAAGTGTCCTTGAGAAAGACACTGAACCCCAAGTTATTTTCCAGTGGTGTGTAAGCACCTCGTATGGCTTCCTCCAGCTATTTTAGGAGGACTCAAAGTTACTTCCAGACAAATCAATAGATATAATATCTCCAGAGAGCCTTGAGATGAGCTTGCGGTCTCCTCCCCACTACCTGACTGGGGAATACCATCCTTTGTCACAGGGGAAACAGTTATAAACACTTTACATGTCCTCAGAAGACTTCTGACGGATTTGTTAACATTCTAGCCCCTCAATAATGGGTGGGAGGTTGAAAACCTGGTGTATGTTTTATGCCAAACTGAATTTTTTCTCCTCGGTCGGATTCCCTTTCCAGTACTCTTGTATAGATTTTCTAGAGTGTAAAAACTTCAGTCAATTTTCGCAGGGCAAAGAAATGGACAACTACCTCTGTTGGCCTGTCCAAAGACACTGAATTCTGCAGAGGCACGTCAACCAAGACATTCCTACAATATCTAAGGCTTTAAGTATCTCCAGGTATAGCTCATCCACCCCAAGGCCCTAACATTCACTTTTTTTGACTACCCTTCTTTTTAATGTGCTTCTTTCACCTCCATCCTTAGCCGCAAGATCCATGCCATCACATGTCCAATATATCCGCAATGATAAAATCAACAACTTAGATGCTTTTCTAAATGTGCATTTTCTCTATTTTGCTTAGCCTTGTCAACAGCAGAAGGAAAATCAGAAGGAAACCATTATTTATGTATTAATCCTTGGTATGTAACCTTTCGGTGTTAACCTCCTGCAGGCCTGCTTTGATTGTGCTGACCGCAACAGGGACGTCCCCGGTGCCCTACCGAGGTCGAATCAGCATTAGTGACCAATACGTCACTCTCAACACTGTCACTGGTGGCGATGAGGGAAGTTACACCATCTGGGATAGCGCAGGAGTCATTCAAAGGAAGGAGTGTCTTAACGTCAAAGGTGAGAGCACAAATGAAGACACAGTGTTTGTTTTGCTCTGGTCTCCTTCACATGTTTTCAACTATCAGAGCTTTCATTCAGGATGTTGCTCTTGTCTCCCTTTTAGTTCTTACGCTGCTCTTGTTTGTCTTAATGGCTTTTTAAAGACTGAAATGTTAATGGCTTCTGCGGGCTAATGCATTTCAGATGATCCATGAGGCTGGAAACTGCTCCGTGAAGTGTTTATTGAATGTCCTCCTTCCTCTGCTGTCTGTTTGTACCTCAGTGCATCACAACTTTCTGACCCTGCCGCAAGGTACAAGGCTGAAGATCAACCTGATTCTCAACAGCTCTTTGGTGCAGCTTTACTACAGCCCCAAGTCTGACCCCACACCACATCTGATGTTGGACAAGGGGGATTTTACAAATGTAACCAAAATCTCTTGTTCTCTTAAAGTGAAAGTCTCACTTAAAAGTAGAAAAAACAAATCTGTTCTCATGCTTGATAGTCAGATGCTTTTTTTCTTTTGAAACATGTGGAAAGTATTTGTAGCTGTAGCTGCAGCCACCACACAAACCACTGCTATAAATAAATGTATATTCTAACACAGATGTCTATTACTTTTGGTATAGGAGATTTAATGGTTTCTTATAAGAGCAAAAACTCTTTTTACAAAACAATTTTCAAACTTACATCTCACAAGACATTCTAGCTCTTGTGTTTTCTCTCAATTGTTTGGCCCATTTCCCAGTGCATGATCTTTAAACGTTTATGTACAGCGGGGACAAAAAAAAAGACAAAGCCTTTATTTTTAATCTTAAAAAGCTCATGCTTTAAATGCTGGAACAAGTTGTAGATAAAATGTATACAAACCATATAAATTTCTGCCGTGTTTTCTGTAAGAGAGGCTAAATCTGCTGCTTGTTCTTGAGATCTAACTAAAGTTTAGTCGTTTTTAAGGGCTATAAATGTCTGTGATGGACAACTATTAACTATCTGTTTTTCCACCAGTATATATGTTTTTTTTGTGGTACTTCAGACCTAAATCCTTTTATCAGTGAATCATGGGTTGAGTATTTGTTCTTGTCATTGATGTTCTGTATTTGCTACTCTGATAGCGATTCAGTTTTTAAGGCCAGCCTGTGTTTTTATTCTAGGCCCCAACTGATCTGGGACTGGAGGACCGCCTCTCCTTGGATGGTTCAGTGGTTTATCTGGATCAGGTCAAACGTGCTGATGTGGGCCAGTTCAAAATTATAGACTTGCAGGGGTTCACTGTGTCCACCGTCCACCTGGAACTGGAACGTAAGAAAGACTTATTACAAGGCTAAGTGATTATACTGTTAGATTTTGGTAGTTGGTAAAGTACAGTCGACCAAGAGCATTGACAACAAATCAAGTAATCCCCTTTTCTTTTTCTTCTGACATGCTGAGAATTTTCGGCAGATCAATTAAAGGTCATCTGAATTATTTATCTTTTTTTTCTTGTCATTCTCACCTCTTTCCTGCTATGTCTTCATGTAGCTTACAGACTGGAATCACTGTATGTGGCCATCATCGCCCTGTTGGGCCTGCTGGTTTTCCTTCTGCTTGTTTGTCTGCTTTCCTGCCTGATCAAAGTGAAGAAAAGGGCCAAGAGAGCTGCTGCTTTAGAAAAGATTGCCCAAAATGCAGGGAAGGAGGATGAGGGAGAAGCTTTCAGACAGGTGCAAAGAAAAAAAGATACATTTTTGACTGTATTGATGATGTTGATGATGGTGTGTGTTCGGATGCTATGAACTGTGTTTGTTTTCTGTATCAGGTGGTCAAGAACATAACCAAACTCAGTGAAGAATCAAAGCACTCCCAGGCTGACAACACAGAGAAATCTCAGAGCACTGAGGTGGACATCAAAGTGAGAAATTGCGCAGTTTTCTTCTCATAACTGAAACATTCAGAGGTTCTTTCATAACATCTCAACTTTTATGATGTCTTCTGCGTTTAGACATTTGCAGCTTATTCAGAACGCTACTGCTAGAGTCCTCACTAAGATCAACAAAGAGGATCACATCAGTTCAGGTCTCAGATCTTTGCAGTGGCTTCATGTGTGACAAAGAATGACTTTTTTCTTTTTAAATACAACTCTTGGTTTTCTGAAGTATTTATTGGTTCAGGGTCAAAATATATTTCTGGTATGCTCCTGTGTTATGAACCGTCCTGGTCTCTCAGGTCTTCTGGGAATGGTTTGCTTTCTAAAAGTAAACTAAAGAAACAGTTTTCCGTTTCGCAAACAAATTCCCAGAAAACGTGAGGTCAGTCCCAACTCTTTCTTCTTTTAAATCAAGGCTGAAATATTTCTGTTTGCCACTACCGTTTATTGTGTTCTTGAATCCTTGCTCTGCACTTAAGCTGGACTGTGATATACGTTCTTCTATTTTAACTTATTATTATCTTCCAATTTCTTTCACTATTTAAAAACCTGTTCATATGATTTCTTTATATGTGCCCCTTCTCTGTCTGTTACCTTCTTAAATAACTTCAAATTTTGTTGTCTCTAACAGTTGTACAAATATTCTTATTGTCTGTCTGAACTCAGGGTCTGGAGGTTTCTTCTAAGGAAGTTGGGGTCGGTAACCTGGAGACCAGTGACTCAGGGGTTGGCTTTAACACTGCCCTTCCACTGGACACTGACACTGATGCCCCTGATCAAATCCCTGACTCTGAGGCTGTGAGCATCTCTGCTGCTGAACCCAAACCAAGTCCTCCTCCACCTGCTGCTGCTGATGCCAAGCCAAGTGCTCCACCAGCTATGGAAATCAAACCCAGTCCAGTATCTGAAACTAAAGCCAGCCCCGTCCCGGAGCCAAAGAAAACCCCCGATAAGCCCATGGAAGCAAAGCTGGATGTGCCCAAACCAACAGAAGTTAAACTCAGCCCAGCCCCGAGCCCCGAGCCCAAGTCTGGTCTGAGTCCAGCCGAGCCAAAGGCCCCCGCACCCACCCCAAGCCCCGAACCGAAGCTGGCCACTCCCAAAGCCACCACTCCAACACCTGAGATCAAAAGCTCTCTGACTCCCAAAGCGGAGTCCCCCAAACCGACCACGCCAGAGCCCATTACCAATGGTACACCAGAGCCCGGGCCGGATTCCAAACCAAGCCCAGATCACGTGGAGATTATCGGAGGCTCAACTCCCAAAGCAGCCCCACCTAAAACCCCTGAGGTAGAGATGAAATCGAGTGGTGCTGCACTTGAAGCCAGCAAAGATGGCGCCATGGCTGAGGATTCAACAAGCACTACCTGAGAACTGCTGCGAAAACACAAAGGAAGTCCCACAGATCTCCTCCATCTACCACCACTGTAGACAATCCAACACCCCCCCCTACCAAATATCAAGGAAACCACCACATCTGGGGCTGGGATGGCATTTTAACATGTCCAATGGCTGAACACTGTATTATTCTGATATAAGTAACTCACTTGTCTAGAAATAACACTAAAAGTTTTGAGACTCTGGCTCAAAAATACTTCATATAATAATTGTGGCTGATGATTGTTCAATATATTAGTTGTTCGCACCTTGCAGCCTCAATTTTTGGTAACTTTTCTGTAAAACTGCCAGACTGCAAATGAAAGCCTTTGCAGAGTTTACACCTAAAATGTTAACTCCATAAGGTCTTTTATAAAAAAAAAACAAAAAAAAAAACAAAACCCAGACAGGTTTACAGCATTTTATTATAACAACATGCTGAAAGTCCTTGACATCCCACTTCGATGTTTTCTTCTCTGTCAGCACATGGATGAAGCAGAAGAAAAAGGCATTTTCAGCCAGTGTCATCTCAACCCCTCTGATTACACAATTGATTTTTTACTCTTTTGTGCCAGACGTCTAGCTTCAAAAACATTTTTATCTTTGCCCACACAATAACACTAATAATACTAATCCCTATAACATAATTTATAGCCTTAGATTGTGATTCAGACTCCCAATGGATATCTCAGATCCCTCATGTCTGGATTAACAGCTTCACTGACTCTGTTCTGGATTTCTCGATGGCTCTATAAATATCCCAGTATTCTCAATGTCTGAAAAAGTTTCTTTTTCAGACACCTAATAAGACCACCCTGTTCCTACTGTATGTTTGGCTTTCCAAAGATGAAATACTGAATCATGTGGTGACTTCAAATAGTTAGAAAATACCCCCTTGGTCTCCTCTTTTCTAGTCCGTATTTGACCTCATCTTCTCTCCCTCTACTTCCTTTCATTTGCTTGGTGTTATATCTTTAAACGAATGGCCTTTTAACAGAAATTATTATATAGACTCATTTTTTTTTTTCAAAGCATCTATTTCATCTAAAGTATTAGATCATTGTTGCGTCTGTGACCCTGTAAGAATTAGCAACTGCTTCAATATTTATGCCTTGTATGTTCAGCAGCTCTGAAACACTCCTACAGTATTGAGGCCTTTATCATTGCCATCACACTCTCCCGTCCAGAGCTGGTCTGTGTGAGTTTGGAAGTGTGGATGTCCAGTCAACACTGAAATTTCTGTGTGGTACTAAGGAGGTGTGCAGATACATTTTCCTGCGTGAAAAAATGCACGTCTCTAACTCAAGTTTTAACTGACCACTGGAAACCCAACGACTTTTTGGCTTTGACACACTGAAGCATTTCAAAGTTTGTAGGGAAGCACAAAAAGACCACAAATCAAAGTGATAAGAAGAATGAAGGATAGAAATTCTGAGCAGATCCATTTACAATCGACTGGCCTTTCTCAGTAGCTTTCGTGAAAAATACATTTTCAATAGACATAAATGAGTTGGCATCTTAAAAAGCCATAAGAGACGTTAGACTTAGATGTCAGATTTGATATGAAAACCAACACAATATACTAAAATGCCAACAAAAAAAACAAAATCATGTCAAGGTGCCTCAATTTTTAACAGATTAATATTATCAGAAAGATGTTTTACACACTGAGAAAGGTTTTTCAGTGGTAAATATGGAAAATGTGGAAAACTCTGTCTCTGCCTTGTTTGCTGCCTGGATCTGCGAGGAAAGCACAAACTCATTCGGCAATACTGATAGTGCTCTTTATACTGACATGCGTACACAAACACACACAAACACACACTCCCGCCTTGTAAATATTGCATGTGTATGCCCTCTCCCATGGCTGAATGTTTTTAGTGTATAGAACAGTTGTTATATTATACCTAATGATATAAATAAACTAAATTTCTCACCATCTTCAAATCTAATACATATATATAATACACACATATACTATATATATATAAATATATATATATACTAATATTCACTAATGTCTTGAAAAAAATTTAACAACCAACTATTGTAAAAGACCATTAAAGTCCTATATGAGCTCTGTTTTGATTATCACCATCCCAACCTGACAATATTCACAGCATACTGTATCTTTCACTGTATTCACGTGTGTTACCATGTTTAACAGTCAATTAATGCAACCACTGCATGTCCACAACATGTTCTGAATAACAGGCTCTAACAACGCAAAAAATCTAACTCTTACCAAGTATTTGTTGCCAACTATATTTTCCTAATCTCTAAATAGGTGAGAAACCTAAAAAAATGGTATGATTTTAGTGTTTTAGTGAGATGTGTAGCTCTGTTGCTAATGAATGAAGGGTTTCAAACTACAGCCCACAGACTAATTATGGTCATTGATCCATTTTTGATTGTCCCCCAGATAAACATTATGATAAACAATATTTGATGGAAAGTGATAGCATTTGATGGAGCAATGGTTAATTGATATTCATATATGTGGCCTGGCCATTCCACGTTTGTGGAAAAGTGTGGAAACCCCTGCAGTAGAGGCATATTGCATTCTTGTAGGGGGAAAAAATACAGTTTTCCTGAAATATAGAAAGTATTTCTAATTGATTATTGGATTTCTTAATGAAACCTTTTTTCTATAATTTATCTACATCACTGAAAATGATTGATGAGACAAATATTTGTGGTTCTGCTTTAACAGAATTTTGCTCAAAATAGTAAACCTTCTACAACTTTCCTCAGTTTTCCATGGCCTTAAATCATGATGCGCTGAATTAAAGTCAGCAACGGTAGGCTACTCTAACCAAATAGTACAACTATACCAGGATGATTCAGAAAAAGAGCAGACAATTTCCCCCCCCCAAAAAAATCTTCACTTACTTTATCTTGTTCATTCAGAGATAAATATTGCAAAAAATTGCTGTTGCCAAAGCAAGCTTCTCATTTTAACTATCTGACTTACTTTGAGCAAAACAAAGCTGGTGATAAACTTGCTTGTTTGGTTTTAACGTGTAAAAAAGTGAATTGACTAAAAACTAAACAAACCTACTTGGGAAGAGTCTGAGTTTTTGCAGTGTCTTGTCCAGACATTGTGTCTGTGTGGTATGTTTGTGACTGGAGGAGTGATGTTTTCATGTTGCCATCATTGTGTGTCGGGGATTTTGAGTGTGTATACCTCGGTTAATATGCATGTATCTCTGAGAGTGTGAGTGATTTATGAACGAGCGAGTGGTCAATCTATGAACAGGCGGTCTGTACAAAATGAAACAAGCTTATTTACTTTGTGCTTTTCTGATAGTGGTGAGGTATCCATGTATGTGCCTGCATAAATCTTGTCTTGCAATGTGAAGAAAAACAAGTGCTGTGTTTTAGTCATGAGTACGAATGTGTTCTAAGCCACAGAAAATTGTGAAAGTTAATGATATTCAAATAACTTTTGTCTTTGTTTTAGTGCCTAAATGTATATTGGATAGTTGGCCTGTTGTATGTGATTAGCCACTTCCTGATGGCACCTCTGTTTTTAATAGGTTGAATATTCAAAGTCATCAGATGCAGCCTGCACATGTAAATGAACAAAGTGACAAAACTTACTGGCCTGAGATTGTGACTATAATGACTCTGTTATTGTGAAAGACATTTGTAAAGACACATTGAAGGTGACTTGACTGGACTATATGTAGCAAACCGACTTTTGCATGTGCTTTGTTAGTAGGTGTTTTCTTGAACCCAGTCTGCGGCACAGTTTGCACAATTTGAAGAATGTGGATGAGTTCATGGTAGCAGCAGACGAATGGCACAACTTTTTGTGTGTAGCTCTCTGGGTCATTGTGTGGTTGGCTGTTGATGAGAGACAACTAAAAACCCTATCTTCATGCCCCATCACAGCTGTATGATGTCAGAGATTGAAACACTGCGCCACTCAGAAGGGTATTAAGAGAGGCAGATCATGAATGGTGAGTGCAATGAGCCTTTGCTTTCCACATTGCCAGCATCTCAAACAGGCTCTGTCAGGTGGGATCAAAGTTATTGATTCTAACTAGTACCAGAGGGATTCTGCTTTCTCAACCCCCCTCTGATAAGACACTGATAGACACCACCACTGTTAAAACCACTGGTACTTCTTCCACTATGTGAGTCGTCTCTGTTCTCTCTGGTTAATGCTGCTGTTCTGGCCTGGTTGTGGTGTGATGTCCCACATGATCTCTCTATCCTCCCTTTTTGCACAACACTTCACACAAATGTTTTGTAAAGACAACTTTTTTTTCTTTATTTCATGTATAAAGGAATACTAAGAATAAACAAAAAGAACCTGATGCTGGTATTGTTGTTTTCAGTCACTCTGAGCTGCAAACTGGCAGAAGGGCAGTTCAGTCTCAGAGCTTTCCTTTTCAGCTCAGTCAGTCACTCAGTGTCAACATAGATTTGTTTGGAGTTTCCCGAGACGCGTTCTCACTCCGAGTCCCACGACTCCCGCTGCCTTGTTCTAAACTTCCATAACTTCTCCAACACAAGTCACAGGAGAGCATGCACAGAGTTATAAATAACCAGGACAAGGTGGCATCATAAAGCTGTTTACACCTCCTTTAGATGCCAAAATTGCAGGGTGAATGCAAATGGTTTCATCCACTTAAGTCCGAAGGATTAAAACAGAATGAAGTGTATAACAAAAAAAAACCGTTTTTGTTAATATTGTCATTGGCTTGTACTCTCGTTCTCAAATGATACGTGAACAGTGTAATCAGAAATGTTAAAGATGTTTATTTTATTGCCCTCTGTCATATAGTGTTAAGTCTTGACCTTGAATATAGGCGAACCGGTTGTGGATCATTGTTGTAGCAGCGAGGGCATCCAGTGGGAAAACTGAACCGTTTATAGTAATTCTTAAAACTGTTGTTTGTAAAACTGAGTAATTCAACTGACTTCAGACTGAAGCCACTGAAGGTTTGCTTGACCTTTTTCCTAACAAATATAAATTAATCCCTGTTGTTGATCATTAATATGTATTTGAACCAATAATTGATTGTTTCAGCGATACCATTTATTGATCATGCCACTGATATTTAAACAGATGTTTATGGAGCGTCCCTCTTCTGCCAGATGCAACTTGATTTTATTACAAGATGCCATCACTTTAAACACAGGCAGGCGATACAACGGGCTCTAATTTTTAGAAATACACACTGGAAAAGGGAGGACTGTGTCTCACATGTCATGACAGAAGCACAAAACCTAAACAGATGTTGTGCCTGTTGCTGAATATTAGTACTCGATTGCAGTTACTTCTTTAGCCACCGTATTGAAAATAAAAAAGCAACTAATTCCTTGGAAAACTGAGTTATGTACTACAGACTCGACATTTGCTAATCCTGAAAGAAACTGATTTTATTAACTAATAACAAGAGAAAATGTAAAAAATAAAAATAAAAATCAAATAAATAAACACAAATGGACAGGTGCCGTAAGGAAAGTTAAAGTTTATTCAAGGCCACAAATACAATGCAGGTGCTACAGATACAGGCTAGTGATAGCATTACAATCAGAAATTATTTTTCTTGCTGTCCAACTGAGTCAGTTGTGAATATATGAGGCAGTTCCAGCTAATTTTTATAGTAAGCAGTCAGAAACAACAGCTCACACACTCACTACATTACACACACTTCAGTACTTGTAACTTGTGTTCATTTCACAATAGCAATGCATGACTGTAAGAATAAGTTAAATCGCAGTACTTAGTTACTTTATAATATTTTATTCTCAATACTGAACCTTTCAAAAGGGCTTGCTATAGATGCAGCTTCCTATAGTGAAGGGGTGAAAACTTTAATTGGTGCCATGTTCTTTCCATCATCTGCGTCACAGGGGTTATAGAAGGGGAAGAGAGGGACCAAAACACTTTCCATTGAAAATGTGTAGATCGGTGCCATGGTCAGAGCGTTGTAGAAAGTGACCTCCTCCTTCTCACAGTCTAAAAACACACCAATGCGAACAAGTCGGAGGGATACGGTGACCTTCGTGGGCTTTGGGTCAGTGCACGCAATCACAGACCCGCCCTTTAGCGCCAGTGTCCAGAGACCATTGGAGGTTCCTGTAGTATGCATCTCCCCTCTCGGGACATCTTCTCGTGCCAGGCCCAACCTCCATGCTGTCTTTCCGCCCACTTCCACCTCCCAGTAATGCCGGCCAGTGATGAAGCGTTGGTGGCCCAGCACACAGTAATAATAGTGAAACCGTCGTGGGTTGGCTTGGCAATCTGTTGTGTCTTTATCTTCATCATACCAGACTGAAGTCAAGGATTGGGACAGTGACAGGTTCGGATGGGCCGTTTCAGGGTCAAAGGTCATTGCCGTTATATCTACACATGGAAGCAGATTGGTGACAATTACTTTTCCAGTGGGCTGTATGGATGTTTTTTCAGATCGAATCTGATTGATCTACATACTTGGGTACAGACAGCTCTTCATGTGCTTCCATATTCTGTACTGAATGGGCCCGACAAACTGACCAGAGCGCACCTCGGTGTCCACCTCAGCTGGAGGGTTGAAACTAATCTGAGACCTGCTTGGAGACAGCGGGAAGACGGATGGACTGAGTGATGGATGGTAAAATGTCAATCTACCAGACACGCTGCAGTTAGGATTATGGAGACAAATTGATACCAAGCATGCATGTACACATGATTAATGAGTTGGGAGGGACATGATGGAGGCAGAAAAAGAAAACATAAATTTGACAAAACCTGCCTTTTTATGAGCTCTTGGATTTCCTGCAATGAGAGAAACAGCATATTGAGAGATTTGGCAGTAGTTAGTAAAATAAGACTGCAGCATTTTTATTATTATTATCCCAGCCAGTTTCCTTTTTGCTGACCAGTGCACCGACTACATTTCGTCCTTTCACTTTCAAATTAGAAATTGATTTAGATTTGTGAAACCAGGATTATTAATTGTTTGGTCAATAAATGTCTTTAATTGATTGAAGGGGAGTCAATGAGGTGCAGCACATTGGCTAACAAAGTAATAGTTCTGCAGCTGGGTCCCTTTGGTGAAAATCACTTGTTATGTTATCCAACCCATTTCTTATCAAGTGTGTGTGTTTCGTCCAAATATAATGTTCAGATGCACAGGGCACAACATGGAGGGCCTGCAGCAAGTGATGTGGGAGGCAGATATCCCCCATCCAGCTTATCCACCCTAACAGACATTTATACTGGCTGACTACAAAAAACAAAACCAAAGAATCCCATTTTATATCACTATTTGGTCATGGGAATTAGCAGAGCACTGCAAACTGTATAATATTGCATGCAGTTTTCCGGTTAAACCTTCGATCATCTTAAAGAAGATGTGCAACCTTCTGTAATTAGACCACATTTTTTTATGGTTATGTCGCAACAACAGTAGCCTGAAATGTAAATAATTTTAGGTGTGTCTTCTTTTCCAATGGAACTGTTTCCTTACTTTAAGCAGCTTCGGACTGTCCTCCTCAGTTAGTTTGCTATTGAGCACCATGATGGCTCTGTCCAGGGATCTCCCTTGCTCAACTATTTTCTTTTCTCTCTCCTTGAGCTGCTTTAGTTGTTTCTGTTTTTCCCTCCTCAGCCGGTCAATTTCCCTGCACTCCTCCTCATCCAGGAAGCGATGAAGGTTTTGAAACTCAGCCTTGATTTCCCGTTCCAGATCATCAAAACTGCTCTGAAGGGCACATGGGTAAACACAAACATAGTTGATTCAGTCCATGTTGAACAAAATAAAGGGACTTTAACAAAACTGTTAGGATAATAGTCACATTTAGTTTGAGCAAACATAAAATAATATGTCTGAAAAGTGTGTATTAAGCAAGGCAACAACAATACCTCTGCTTGCACTGCATCTATGATTGTTTCTGTCTCTGCCTCTTTGCACTTGTCTACCTCATGCTTGATTCTTTTAATAGCCTGGAAAAGCTTTTCCTGTAATACACACACACACACACACACACACACACACACACACACACACACACACACACACACACACACAGACACAGACACACACGAGCATGGGGAGAGAATTAGGAGG
>OMNM01021553.1:1470-18073 GCA_900302745.1 Parablennius parvicornis | reverse complement strand
GCACGCACACACGCACGCACGCATGCACGTACACACACACACACACACACACACACACACACACACACACACACACACACACACACACAGGAAGTAGAGTGGTCAAAGCCTTCTTTAGATCCTAATCCCGTCTGGATTAAACTACGTGTACAAGTCAGACGGCTTCAGGTTAAAAGTTGAGTTGATGGGCGAGTGTGAGACTCGTTCCCAGAGCCACGGGGACTTTCAGAGTCGGATCATCAGATGAATCACAAGCTAGAGGTTGGTGATATGACAAAAATATAATTCCAGGATTTTATCATGATTTTTTTTCACATTGATTTTTGAGTTAAATTTTCAAGTTCCTGAAGAGTTCAACCAAAACCGTTCCCAATGGAACGCAGCTCCAACACAAAATAAACAAGATCATTTAGGTCAAAGAACATTTCTGAACATATTTTATATGTAGAATTTGTGCAATTTTGCCAACATGTGTAAATAACGTAAAAACACTAAAAGCTAAATAACAACACTGATAAAGTGACTTCTGCAACATAAAAACTAAACTTCCTGGATTTTGAAGCAACATGAACGGTGAAACATGAAAAATCAAATAAAAATTACAAGACAAAATATCAATTAATTGAAATAATACTTAAGACCTATTTCAAATGGGAAAACTAAAAAATATCAACTGGTATAAACTAGGGTAATTCTGCAAAATATCTTTACATTAATTTTTTTTATTTCAAACTTGCATAAATTGAAACATCAAAATCAACAGTGCACACCGAAAGACCAAAGATATTTAACCAATCAAACAGCAGTAAAATAGAATCATGTCAAAAAGGAGTGAGAAGAAGCATCACTTATATATACATATATATCCCAGTTCTTCTCCATAAATAAATACGTTAGCACTATTGTATTAAGGCTAATTATCTATTGATAGGTATGAATAAATCACATTTTTTAAACAATTATATATAATATATATAATAATGTACAATCATGATTATGGAATGATGTTTGAAATATAACAAATAAAGACAGATGTATGTGTATTCTATTACAATAGACTAAATACGTGTAGATACACATCCAGTACTCACATTTAGAAACAGTCTCATCTGCTCACACAACTGAACTGCCACCAACATCTCAAAATGAATTAAAACAATTAAACTCCAACATCTAGAACCTGATTAATAAAAATCCGACGGCTTTAGAACGTTTTACTGAGTTTTTCTGTCCCGAGCGTCTGAACCGTGTTTGTTTACGTTCAGCAAATCACCTTTGTTTGTGTTGTCGTCCGGAGAAAAGCTAAACTGTTTTTACACGATAGAGGTGGACTTTCTTTTTTGGGACCAACTCCCCGTTTCAGCCACGCCTTCTCGCTGCACAACCAAAACACACACGTTCATAATTTGCTATGATTGGTTGGTTGGTTGGTTGGTTGGTTGGTTGATTGGTTGGTTGATTGGTTGGTTGGTTGGTTGGTTGGTTGGTTGGTTGGTTGGTTGGTTGGTTGGTTGGTTGGTTGGTTGGTTGGGTGCACGTGAAACTTCTGATGTGTCGGCACGGAATTGCAACCACGCAGAACGTGCCGGAGCGGAGCGGTGCGGGAGGTTACGGTACAGCGAAGCACATCCAGGCCCAACTCTGTGGCGCGGAAAGTACGGTTAACATGTAGGCGGAGCTGTGAACGACGCGGGGACGTGTCGGGCGAAGAACGCGGAATCGGCCGTCAGAGTAAAACAGAGAGTCTCGTTCTCTGTGACACAACTTAAACTTTCTTGTGAACAGTGGCGTCCAGCTCTTGCTGAGGCTCCTCCTCCTGCTGAGGCTCCTCCTCCTGCTGAAGCCCCTCCTCTTATGCTGAGGCTCCTCCTCCTGCTGAAGCTCTTCCTCCTGTTGAAGCTCCTCCTCTTGCTGAAGCTCCTCCTCCTGCTGAAGCCCCTCCTCATCCTGCTGAGGCTCCTCCTCTTGCTGAGGCTCCTCCTGTTGCTGAAGCTCCTCCTCTTATGCTGAAGCTCCTCCTCCTGCTGAAGCCCCTCCTCATCCTGCTGAGGCTCCTCCTCCTGCTGAAGCCCTTCCTCCTGTTGAAGCTCCTCCTCTTCCTGCTTAAGCTCCTCCCCCTGCTGAAGCTCCTCCTCCTGCTGAGTCTCCTCCTCCTGTTGAAGCTCCTCCTCTTCCTGCTTAAGCTCCTCCCCCTGCTGAAGCTCCTCCTCCTGCTGAGGCTCCTCCTCCTGCTGAAGCTCTTCCTCCTGTTGAAGCTCCTCCTCTTCCTGCTGAGGCTCCTCCTCCTGCTGAAGCTCCTCCTCATGTTGAAGCCCCTCCTCTTCCTGCTGAAGCTCCTCCCCCTGCTGAAGCTCCTCCTCCCGTTGCTGAGAGGAGCGTCTGCACCTAGTTGAAACACCGCGATGTTGAGTCGCGCGCCGACGTTTCAATAAACCAGTTAACAAAACAACCTGTGAGCACAAAGCGGCGTCTGTAAACAACAACAGGAGGTCTACTGACGATGAAATATTTTAAATATTTAAATATTTTAAATATTGCGGACAAGTTGAGAGTGACGATCATCACGACCAATCTGCAGACGGCTGCGTTGTAGCTCCTCCCCTCAGACCTGTTCTTTAGTGCTCGCTACCTCAACGGAGGGGAGACGCAATATCGTAGCCGATGGTCGTGTTTATTTTCTGTACCATCCACAACTTCCTTGGTGGGACCACGTGAAAAAAAAGTCCCGGCACAAATAGTGCGGTGGACCCGCGGCTGTATAGAATGTGTTCTGCAGATGATGCTACGATCTCTCTGCTCTGTCAGATCGTCAACACGTTCTAATCCTTCACGATCTAATATGGTCATATCTCACAGCCCCATGTCGAGCGCAGCGAGGTGCAGTTTAGGTCCGTTGTCCCGTCGCGGTCATGTCGTGGATCTGCTCGTATCCTCCCTCCAAGAAGTGGTGTCACTAGCTACGCATTCCTGCACCACACTGCTCCCGCAGGTCATGACTGGAACTCCTTGAATGTACCAAATCAAACCGGTACGGACAGAAAGCTGCATGTATATCCTTCTGAGAAGTTAATGCAGAGAATAATTGGGCCTTACCGATCCAGAACTGAGTGCTGCCTGTCCCGGGGCATTCTGGGATTCATTTTCTCCAAGTGTGCCGCGTTCACATGTTGAAACACCAGCTCCCCGTTCAGTTCCATCGCAGTCCTTATTTCACCTTCCTGAGTCGCGTTGTGGAGACGCCGACAACAAAGACCTCCAGAGGAGATCGTTCTTTCAGAAGGCATTTCCAATTTTGTCTGACATCTCTAGTGCGGTTATGTTTTCTCAGTCGATTTACAAAGTTTCAACTATTGATTTCCTGGTCTGTGGGTAATCTCTGAATTTAGGGGGAGTTGATATAAATCTCCCTGATGGCCTCCAGTAAATCCCAGCCTGTTGAAACATAAAAAACCTCTGACCCAGGAGTGTGTCTGGTTGTTTGTAAGCGTGGACTGCCATTGCAGGGATTAAACAATAGGAACAAAAGCTGCCTTCGCCTGCGGTGTGATAACAATATGTTTTCCAAAAGCTCACAAGAGTCCAGATAAGATATCCTCTCCTCATTCCAGCTCCGACGGGCCTAATGCAATCAATGTAGAACCGCTCAATGGTCCAAGAGGAAGACCCACGCCGCTCTTTGCTTAGAGAGGTCAGTAATAAAAGGAAATCAAGCAGTGTGTGCTTCCCTCCTCAGCAGTGCTAATTATCTTGCGTGATGATTTTTGGGTGTCAGGGCTGGTTTGTGCTCAGCTCGTTATCAGAGTTTTCTGCAGTGCTGGATTCCTTCCTCAGCGAGGTGCCCTGCAGGGGAGCAGCAGCTGCAGTAATCTGCTAAAAGTTGTGAAATGTGACGGAAAGAGGAGAGTCAGGAGAACGTATTATTTTGAAACACACACTATGATGCGGACCTGAGCCTGCCACGTGTCCAGGATGCTCTCTACGTTTCAGACAGCGTCAGCAGGGATCAGATGAAGCGTCTCTGTGATCCACAGCTCTGTAAAGCAGGACAGTGGATGATTGGACAAGTGTCCTCGGACAGTTTGACTTTACAGTTCTTCCACTCATTACATAGCGAGTGATCATTTGCTGCTGTTGTTTTAGACACTCCAGGCGAAGGTGAACTTCTGTTTTGTTTTTGTTTTTAAATTCGGGTCAATCCTGCTGGTTTCTAATAGCTCTCAGCTGGGGAGCACAGGACCTTTTAAAGTTTGGATAATTCTCCAGAAGTGTGCACAGCCTGAGATGTTGGTCGGTGGATCCTGATATCAGGTTAAGATCTGTGTGTGGAGGAGCTTGTTGAACCCAGAATCTATTGATCTAGCTTCTATTCAGACCTCTCAGACTATGTGATAACGATATCGTCACGCTGTACGAGATGAAGGAACAAACAGATTAAGGTTACGCGTCAACGTTTTGTGTGAAAACACACAGTTTTTGTCTTTTTCTTTCAGAAAAGTTTTGCATTTTTATGGCAACAATTTTGAAAACAATGGTCATTTACACCGAAACAGCAGAATCACATAAAATGATGTAGTTTTCATGTTAGGCCACTAGTGGGAGCTATTATTTGTTTTTGTTGCGAAACTATACACAAAAGACCAAGTTGGATTATTATTACGGTGACTGTCAAAATAAAAGTACAAAGTCCAGGGGAATAAGACTGGGAGTCATGACACGACAGAGGACATTTTGTTCTGATTTTCTCTACTGAGCATGTGCAGAAGAAATATTTCCGATGGCCGTAGTGGACATCAGAGAATTTTCAACAAGCTCCACCTTGGGAGCCATTTTTAAAAGTTTCATTTTTCAGGGGCTCCGATCACCGTTGTGTAAACGGCCAACCAAAACGCAACAACAGTTTTCAGTTTTTAATTGAAAACCTTGTTTTGTAAACGAGGTCTAAAATGTTCCAAACCTGCTTCAGAATAAAGGAATCATACCACACAACTTTTCAACACTTTCACCTGGTTCCCATTCTTCCAAAAACTTTGTTATTCAAAGTTTTTGTTTCCCCCAATCCAGCTTGTCTGATTTTCAGCCATTTTCATATTCGCTCATTGGAGCTGCATTTAGAATCCTCTTGGTTTTCATGGAGCTGGACTGGCTCCGCCCCACATGCCCATATTAGGAAGAGGAGGACTGATACTCTGCTGGTCATGTGCTTGTGTTCACATTGTATCCATAGCTATGGAGAAAAAAAAAAGTCAGGAGAAACCATTCAACCAATTAGAACCATCATGTGAGCCAGAAGGAGAAGTTCTTGAAGAGGTTGTGACTCTGCGGCTGCAGCAGGACGTTTCAGAATGTTAGTTAAACATATTGTGTGTCTGAATATCTTCATTAGTTTGGTTGTGTTCTTAATTACTACTAAGTAGCTAATGCTAGCTGCTAACTCTACGGTGACTGTTTTTCATATTCTACTGAATTCATGAGACCCCCACACTCTACAATACCTCCGTTTGATTTGGTCAACAGTCTCTATCAGAACAACGTCGCAGACATAAACAATACCGCACAAAAACAAGCTAACCAGCCTGCTGCTTCGAAAAGTAATATAAAGTACATAAATCAGAGCATTTTACTTCCAGTTCCCACATTTGCAGTAGAGTCAGAGATAGTTGGTACAGATTCATGTTTTATTAGAAGTCTTTCAGCGTTGTACTGGCCATGTTGTAAAAACACTCCTTCTGGATCGTGCACACTAAACTCTGGGAAGTCCTGTTGGTATATTTCCATTAAAAATAAAATGAATCCACTGGGTCCTCACAGGCTCAGTTGAAGGCAGTAAAACTAGATTCCTCTGCCCATTGATACAGTTAATAACATCTGGTGTTTTTTACTCGTATCTTCGCCATGTCTGTTTGTCTGTATATAACTGTTGGAAACCCGTTAGAAAGTGAATGTTGCATGATATGCCTCCTTTAAAGTTCATGGTCATGAACAGCTGGAGGTTTTGTGATTGTGGTGATTGTAACTTTTATAAACTCTTTGAAACATATGGAGGAATTCAGCACCTGTGCCGTGGACCTTATGTTGGAGGTGACGGGCAGTAGAGTGAAGAACTTAAGGGCCTTTCTCACTCCTGGTTCGGTGTGGTTGGGCGTGGCCTTTCCTGCACCGTCTCAGGGTGGTGGCGGAGGCTTGGTTCCTGGATAAGATGGGTTCCTGGTCGTTGGAGCTTCTTGTCTTCCCTCCCACTCCAGCAGAATGGCTGGATGTGGTCTTCTCCGTGTTCCCCTCTGGTGTGTGGTGGTCTCTGGGTGGAGGCTCGACCACATAAGATGAGGTATTAAAAACTATTAGCCAACTTTCACCCATAAAACCACAGTGGACTCTAATAGGAATAATGGCTGCAATTAATAGAGCATCTTTTCTTAAGGAGTCCCGTGAAGTTTTTCTTTTAGAAAGCCCTGTAATTTTAGTTGTCTCCCTAATTTGATGATTTTAGCTTATTTTTTTAATTTTAGTTGTGCCTTTTAAAAAAAAAAAACCCTTTTCAGACGACAATTAAAAGTCCTTTTGAAAATGACATTGTGTGCATAAATACAATGAAAATAAGAGGGCATGAGTGGGCAGTACCCACATTTTCATATCGTAAAACCTTCCCCATATTTTCCCTCATTAAAAATCATTTTAGGTTCACACATTTTCTCATTCAGTTACTTGTGAGACAAGTAAAATATTCCAGATAGTTAAGTTTAACACCCACACATAAAGAAAGGATGCTTCCCGCTTCCACATAAAACTGTGAACACAGTGCAGTATTGCTGATTACAATATATAAATATAAATAGAAATAGAAATAGAAATAGAAATAGAAATAGAAATAGAAAAGGTACGGTGGAAATTATCACAAGTATCGTAATGCAGAGTAACATTCAGGAATGGGTGTTAAACGTATATGGAATATTTTGCAGTTTTTATAAATTTATAATTGCTCAGACTAGCCTGTAGAAGTGATCTGTGTCCTCAGCATAACTTTTTTAACAGCTATCAGGTGAATGCAGTGTGTGGAAAGAGTTATATTTTTCTAAGTTCTCACTGTTCATGAAACACAATCAGGGAACACCCTGAGCGTTCTTTGCAACACTGTCACTCACAATGCCACACCCTTTCCAGAGCTGAATCAAAATAATATATAAGTTGAAAAAACATTCCATACATTATTTTGAATACAGTGTTTTACATTTTTCATAATTGAAGATCAAACCTTCAAGATTCAGTTTCAATCACTTTTTTTTTCCCAAATGAACAAACCTTGTGGCCTGGATCTCGCTCCATACTCACCTGATTCGCAAACAAGCCACAAGAACGCTCTACTCCGAGTAGTACTGTAACTGTCACCCGGTTCAGCAGCCTCTCGATTCAGCACCCTGGAGAGCTGCCTCTCAGTTCAGCACCCTGGAGAGCTGCCTCTCGATTCAGCACCCTGGAGAGCTGCCTCTCGGTTCAGCACCCTGGACAGCTGCCTCTCAGTTCAGCACCCTGGACAGCTGCCAGAGCATGAAGCAGCATAGCTTCATCAACAAATTCACCTCCATGTAGTGAATCACTACTGTGCTAGAGCTGACATGTGTTTGAAAACTTTTTTTTTTTTGCATTACTCCAGTCATTAAGATGCTTCCTTCTCAGAACCAAGTCTTCTCATGAGAAAAATATGCAAGCTACATTAAAAAAAAAAAAAAAAATGCTGTGGTAGTTCCTGTAAGATAGAGTAGGATAAATGCTCTTATAAAAAACTCCTCCGGTATTTTCCGCTGCTTCCCACATATGACTCCAGCTGGGGGGACCCCACTCTGGGAGGCTTGAATCTTGACCGTGTCCTTTCAGTTAAACAGAGTCAGGTGCCGTTTTGAGTTCATCAGCCTTCACACAGCCAAGGTCATCTTCATATGCAGCAGCACTCACCACCATTTGCTGCTGCTGTGTGTCCTCTGCAGGCACGGGGCTTGGCTCTGCACTGGCGGCGGTTGCAAACGCCAAAGAGGCAGAAGAGCTAGCAGCATAGCTAGGTTAAGCTAGCTAGCTCATCTTCCCGTCCCGTCTGACTGCTGCTAGCGCCTTCATTCTCGCTGCTCTGTCTGTTTGTAGAAGCAGGCTTAGATTTTTTTTTTCTTTGAAGGCCTTAAAAATGCTCAACTGTCTTTTTGACATTTCTATTACAGACTAAACCGTAATCACCACATAGGCAGTAGGCTACATAGTGTAGAGGAAGAATGCAGCACCAGAATTCAAAATCACTGAGTGGCAGATGACCTGAATGACAATAATTGTCCTTCTTGTGAGGCTTCAATTAATTAGCTTAGAAAAAAAGTGGACTTAGCATGATTAGTCTATTACAAACCAGCATCTTTATTATCTCCTCCCCAAACATAATTAAAAAAAAACAAAAAACAATCCCTTTAAAAAGTCTGAACAAGTTCATGTCAACTTCTTGTTATGAGACTCTGCTCTGATTGTCCCAATTCAGCGTTTTGTGCAGTTTACTGTCCCGCTGCCAGCTGCGTGAAAATAGTCTGAGGGCGCACTGCGTGTTCTGCCTTTGGTCCTGAGTTGTATTTGTAAAAGTTTAATCTCAACGAGTTGTGAGTTGTGAAGTGCGTCAGCAGCAATTTTGTCCATTGTATGGATTGTATTAAATGAAGTTGTCTGGAGGCATTTAGATTCAAGTTTCCACTCAGGTGTAATGGTGTGATCAGTCAGCAACATGTATGGTTAACTGATGGTCACATGTCACTTGTGAGGGAAGGACTGAAAGCTGCAATTGAATCTCTTTTCTAACGTTAGTATATAAATCTGGAGTGGCTGTTTTGGAAAGTCTTTCCTTCCAGGCAGCTTGCGGTGGACATCACGTGTCGATGGACGATGTCATGAAACCGATACGTTGTTATTTTTAGCTACACCTTATCACTGTAATTTCACCGACTTTAGCTGCGGTATCATTTTGGTAAAGGTTCGTGGAGCCACTGCAGAAGGGCCAGTGAGAAACAAGTGGAACTGGCCTGGTAGTTCATGAAAACGTACTTCATCACCGTTTAGTCAGTGTTTTTTGATAAGTACTGTATGTTGCACACGCTCAGATGGTGATAATATTTGCAGTATTGTGTGATCCAGATTCACAATAAGAAGCTTTAATTAATCCTCAATAAACAAATGGAGTTTGATCTTGTTTCCGTTCGTTTCCTTAATGGAGAAGCCCCAACATTTACACTCGTCAGCTCTTCACTGACTGCGAGACGTGAGGTTGTTCTCTTCATTCCCACGATGTGAAGCAGAGGCGGTGTTTTTCGGGTGTGGGACAGCTGCTGCCGCCTCTCCTGCTCCTCCTATGCAGATGTTTCTGAGAATCAGCGCCGCAGCGGTGAGAAGCAAGATCATAAAGTCCAGCAGCTGCTCATTGAAATTCACCAGTCAGAGCTCAAACAGACTCGGGCGAGCAGGTGCACACACTCTCAGTCTGCAGAGCGCTGTCACATCGCATAGCGTCAAAAACGGGTCAACTTGTGAAGAACAAAACAAATCCAGAGCCCCGGCGCTCGGCTCTTCTTCACTGATCATCTCAGCATGGAAAGCTTTAATGAAGACAAACCGCGGGAACCCGTTAATTCCCCACACGTTCCGTTTACACACTTCCCCCTTTCTGTTCCTCTGCCTGCACATGAACCAGTTTAGATCCTGGAAGCACGCCTATTATGCAGCACGCATGGCGCTGAGCCCGCGGTGAGGAAAGCTTACCTCAGGATCCTACAGAGAATTAATTCTCAATGCTCCATTAAACAAGGCATATATTCATGGGAATTATGAAGACGGTGCATCTCAGAGAGACGAGCTCATCAGCTGAGAGAAAAGACAAAAACACAGAAAACAGGCGCTGCAGAGGGTGTAATTTGATTTAAATAAGTGCATCTGGAGAATGAAACATTGGCCAATGATTCAGCAGTGAGTGTGAAAAAAGGGAAAAAAGAAAGATGAGATCGGTGGATGCATTTGCAGCAGAAGTAAACCAAACATGACTTATGAAAGTCATAAATAAAAGAAGTTGTCCACAGCTCAATTAATTATCACAAGAATAATATATATTGTACATAATGCACACCTCTATTATAGTGTAAACGTGTGATTCAATTTAAAAATAATTAAATAGTAAAATTGTTCTAAACTTTAAATGTGAAGCTTCATGTTCACTGTGTGTGTGTGTGTGTGTGTGTGTGTGTGTGTGTGTGTGTGTGTGTGTGTGCGCGCGCTTCCATTACAAAAACTAACAACACTAATGGCCAAACATGAAGACTTCATCATTTTCAGTGTTTCTGCTGTTCTTGTACAAACAACATCGTTTTTAAAATGTTTTTCTGAAACGAAACAAAAACACAAAAACCAAGTGTTTGACTGAACGTTTCAATAAAACGTTTCTTCCTTCCATCTGCCAATAGTTTGAACAGGGCTGCTGGATCAAACAAGCAGTTTGCAATACGGCTGAATTCTGGGATGTGACACGATGTGCAATGAATAAACGGAATCAGAAGCTTCTTGATTGGACAAATATGCTGCATGTTATCACATTTTATAATGCAGGCTTGGCTTCAAACAGAAGGTTTTTCTAAACTCAGAATTTATGGTTCCCGATCCAAACAAATGTGAACTGGTAGAGAGTCAGTTTATGCTCTCCTGAGTCTGAGTTTTCTCACATCTTCCAAAGACCTACTTGTATTTTATTTATTTATTTTTATTCGCGAAACTAAATTTTTTTAGGCACGCGATCAGTCCAGGATGGTAGCCATGTTAGCTTCAGTGTTGATATAGAAAAAAGTTCCTGATGTTTTTCCTGGTATGGAACCCGTCTCCAGTTTTTTGTTTGTCAAAACACGACAGTGAAGCCGAACACTGGAGCCCAGACTCACCAGCACACACGCCCAGAAGCAGTGGCTGGTTTACAGTTTCTAACACAATTTCATTTAACTTGATCAAACTGTGCAGCTAAACTTTGACCTTGTGTGATCTCTGCCACACACTTCAAGTCTGAACACTTGGATTGGTTGTTGGTCGGCAACATTTTAGTCCAGGGCTCCTTGGTCCTTCTGCTGCGGCTCCTTGAGCCTCGGTACCACTGCAGCACGTCCTGGGGCAGGGTGGTACGGTACGGTACGGTACGGTACGGTACAGTACGGTACGGTACAGTACAGTACAGTACCGTACTGTACGGTACGGTGGTACGGTACGGTAGGTACGGTACGGTACAGTGCAGTACGGTACGGTACGGTATGGTACGGTATGGTACAGTACGGTACGGTACAGTACAGTACCGTACTGTACGGTACGGTATGGTAGGGTATAGTATTGTTCGGTAAAGTACGGTACAGTACGGTACGGTACGGTATGGTACGGTATGGTACGGTATAGTACTGTACGGTACGGTACGGTATGGTAAGGTTCGGGATGGTAAGGTACGGTATGGTAAGGCAAAGAGCAGGAAGACTCAACTGTGTTGCTGGTCCCACCACAGAGAGGCGGTGACATGTC
Organism: Parablennius parvicornis; assembly: GCA_900302745.1. Taxonomy (NCBI): domain Eukaryota; kingdom Metazoa; phylum Chordata; class Actinopteri; order Blenniiformes; family Blenniidae; genus Parablennius; species Parablennius parvicornis. The sequence continues at coordinate 6,517 of OMNM01021553.1, read as the reverse complement.
GACTGGGTGCTGAACACCATGTAGTGAGGCAGGCGTGTAATGTCTTTACACAACAATAGTGGCGTGAAGAAGGTGGAAGTGGCGGCCGCACCTCTGCAGGATGTACACAACAACGAAGCGAGTTTTACTGCTCCACCAGATGGTGATTCAGCCTCAATCGGACACAGTTGGTGCTGCGCTGCTCAGGCGTCGGAGTAAAGCTGTGAGCCTCCGTTCTCCCTGACACTGCCTGGAAAACTTCATTGTTGTGAACAGCAGCGTCCAACTCTGCTGGATCTCCTCCTCTCCTGTTACTGACAGGAGCGTCTGCACCTCGTTGGAACACCAGGGGGCAGCGTATCCCCGACATTTAAAGAAGAGTTAACATAACAATCAGTGTGGGCAAAGTGGGGGATGCGAACAACAACAGGAGGGTTTATATGGAGAATTAGTTATTTAAATATTACAGGCTTATAGAGAGTGACAATGATCACAACCAATCAGCAGACGGCTGCGTTGTAGCTCCTCCTATAGAACCTGTACCAATGTGCTAAGTACCTCAACATGAAAAACGCTAACGTTTGTGTACGGTACTTTCAGTACTATCCACAACTTTTGTCAGTGGAAACACATGAAAACCTGTTCGGTGTCGTCCCAGCACGTTACTGCGCAGTGGAAATAAAGCTTCAGGTGCAGGGGACCATTGCTATTTCTCTCTAAGCACACACCATGATAAAATATCCCGTACAGCTGAAGCTAGAATGTCTCTGAAGGTTTCCCGCGTTGTTTCCGACCTGCCTCATGTTACAGCTTGTCTCCCACCGCACTATAACAGACTCATTAATTGTCATCAGACGATCAGCAAACAGTCGCAGCATCGCGTCAAGACTAATTCCAGCCTCATCATTATTCCTCCGACCTCACTGGCTGTGCAAACACTGTGACTTTTCAATTTGCCAGGAAATAATAATAATAAAAAAAAACACGAGACGGTAGATAATAAAGGCAGATATCAGCCAGATGTCGGTTTATCTCATCTTCCTCTCGGCTGTGAATAGACGACGCTTCAGCTCTGATTGGACGGGGAACAGCACAGTCGAACACATAGGTGCTGTAATTGTTATTTGGTTGTGAAGCTATCGGATCACAAAGGGAGAAACAGACTTTTTAAAGTGAGCGCTCGGAGTCAGAGATATCGGGTTGTGATCAAAGCAGCCCGGTTCAGATCCGACTGTCTCACCGGGGGTCCAGGAGTCCTGCCCCTGCACTCGGCGAGGGGTTCTATGTCTCTGAGTCTCTGCTGCTGTGAACATGTGAGGGCCGTCAATCTTCCTCCTTATCTTCCTAGTGATTCCCTACCACACAACAGGGGGCGCCAAAGATTGATTCATGGGGTGTTGCGAAGCCCTCCCTCTTGAGTTTAAAGGGTATAACTTTTTTTCATGTCTGAAAAATAGACAGGTCAGCATTTATTTTATCATTGTCACAAAACTACTAAATGTAAGTGTTTACATAAAATGTTTAAACAGCAAAGAGAGAAAATGGCAGAAAAAAAAGAGAGATTTACATATAATCTACCAACACAGACCGAAATGGACAAAATTGGAGCTGAATGCATCTTTTGTGGTGAAAAACTGGATAATGAAACTGAAGCAGCTGCGGAGTGTGAACCCAAAGAGTTTCTCCTCAGAGAAAAGGAAGTCATCGCTGCAGAACAGGACAAACTCAAACAGTGTGTGAAGGCTTCGTGTTGCTGCGGATCACATCCACAGCCTCTGTGTCGACACTGCGCACAACTCCCACACTTTTACAGTCCCCAGGATGCAGAGCGCAGTACGTAGCGTCCATCGACACACTGGCCCGTATGTACTGCACACTGCAGCCCGAGGGACCCGGCTCATTGTTAGTCAGTGTATCAGTCACACTTTAATCATGTTTAGCATGTAGCATCGCTGGTGCGTGAGCCTGAAACTCTTTAGCATGTAGCATGTAGCACGGCTCGGAGTAAAATCCTCCAGTGAGCAGTTAAACTACTGAGCGACATCGTTCTAACTCTGCTGGTCCAAACGTCTCTGGAGATGAAGTTGCTGGTGATAAAGTTGCTACTGTTGCTATGCTTCTCCTCTTCTTGATATTTTGGCGGAACATAATTTACAAATTGTCTCACTTCAAAGCCGCTGACATTGCTCGTGCTCGTCTGTGAACCTGTGTATGATGTCACATGATATAGAATCAGGGATCTTTTTACAAATACTTTGCAGTATCTGAACCGACGCCGGTCTCAATCTATTATCAACAGATGGCTTTTTCCCATGTTGTCGCATCCTTCATAAGTTGGAATTTAAACGTGTGTGTTTGAATGGGATTGTTGGCCCATCTGTTCATCCTGCTCTCATTAACATTTCTGAAATGCCTTGATGGAGTTTATACTCAAAATTGGCACACTGTTTTTCTCTCTCCATCAAAGATTGTTGTGTTTGTCCTATTTCTTATGAAAGCAAAGTCTTAGGAACACCATAAATTAATGCACCTTCTTATTTGAGGCTGAACAGAGATGAATGCGTTCACTGGTTATCAAGGGTTATTCTCACTTTGATCAAGTATAGAAGTCATGTCTTCTTAATTATCTCATCGTCATCCTTCCCGATCCAGCCCCAAAGAGCTGAGATGTTGTCGAAACAGAATTATATAAGACGTTAATCATGCTTTAGTTAGCAGAGGAACTAATGAAGTCGGTTCATTAAAAAGCATTTCGTCAAAAAAGAGTCGAGACAGTCTCCGTTTGCCTCTGATTCTCTCCTTTCCACTGTATTTGCTCATAAAGATTTCACTTAAATTCATCTTGTCTTCTGTTTGTTCATAAGCATTTTTCTTTCTTCTGTTCAGGAAAGTAGGTTTTTACAAAATACCTTTGAGATATTTTTGACAGTGTGCTTCTATCTTAATCAGAAGCGTTAAAGACGATATACGAGACGTTTTCCAGTAAATTGTCATCATCTATGAAAACACACACACACGCTATAAACATCAATAGTGGGAGAACGCATTGTTGACCACCAAGTTGGATTGTTATTAGGATGACTGTCAAAATAAAAGTTCAGAGTCCCAGGTGAATATGAACTAGGAGTCATGACACCTCGGAGGAAACATTGTTCTTACTGTCCGTCTACTGAGCATGTGCAGAAGAACTAGTTACTAAGTCTTCACTAGAAACGTTGACGTTTCTAGTGAAGACTCAAAAACATGTCAGAGGTACGTTGTAAGAACCTACAAGCCTGAACAGAAGAAAGCAAAATACTTATGCAGGCTTGAATTGAGGCGTCCCTTCACGAGCGACCCACATAACTCAAGCAATCTGGAAGCGGTGAAGGTTAGCAATGCTAGCTAACTAGCACTTTGTCCCATTTGCACTGATTTGCATGGCTCACAGAGTTCTGTGAGAGGAAGAGGAGGGGCAGACAGAGGTGATAACCCACATCGCAGCAGCTCTCAGAGATGAGATAGTTTATTAGCTTCCGTGTAGCCCCGAGGCTAACAGGACGGGGAGGGCACTTCAGACTGCGAGCAGCGGCGGTGTTAATGCGGGCTGTCAGACACAATTATGAGCTTCATTAAAGCTGCTCGGAGTCCCGACACAAAGCTCGGTGCAGTGTTTGTGTTCAGAAGGAGAACTTTCATCCTGTTTCAGTTTGTAGTGACGACATAGTGAGACACCTGATTCACTGAGATGTTGTATAAAACCTGCTGATTTACATGCTCACGTAAATTGATCACTTTATTTCAATTACATTCATTATGTCTTTATTTTGCTTTTGGTATTTTGGTTTCTTATTTCAGACAAGTAGTTTTTTACAGTCCATAGTAAAGAAGGGAAAGGTGATAACGGCTGCATCTCAGTGGTTCCTGTTGGAAGATCAGTTCATGCTTGAACGTGCTAACGCCTGTTTTTGTACATGCAAAACTTTGATAGATCAGTGGACCATACAGCAGTTAGTTATCACAGAAGAATCTGATTCAGACTCTGACGACGTTGAATAGAAATGTACAAATAAATGTACCTGATTCAAAGGAACACGGCTAAACCTGATAGTCAAAGTGTGACAAACACGTGTGGATCATCTGCATATGATGTTACTTGATGTCTGTCGATGTCTGTTGATGTCTGGATCTTCAGAAATCCAACCTGAACGTTTAGTCAGAGACTTTCTGGTAGCATGTTGCTTCTTGCTATTTCATGCTAAGGCTAACTGGCTAAGGTAAACGAGGCATGTGGTGATGCTACAACTGTGATCGGGGTTTGAGGGTGTCATGGCGTCATGACATGTTGCACAAAGTATGATCATAACTAATAGAATAATTTAGATTTGATCAGTTAAGTCATTTAATCGGTTCTCTGTCCTGCTGGTTGTGGTCGACGGTGAGGCTGCAGAGTTTTGAATTTGCTGTAGTTTATTTGTATGAGGAAGATTAATTTAATTTCTAAAGATAATCAAAGACAAAGAAATAAAACGGTCACTTTTTATTTGTATGATCCATCGCAGCCATGAGATAATTCAAAGTATATCAGTTTGAACATTATTCATAAATGCATAAGCATCAAGTCTGAACACATAAATTTAGTCTCCATTTCACGCAGTACCACAAATGTTCATTAGGAGGCAGTAGTGAGTCACTGTCGTACCCACATTTGGAATGTTTGTAAGAGTTTTAACAGTTTGTGGCTTGATTTCCAGCCTCTGTTTTCTTTTCTCTCTACAACACAACGAAAACATGGACTGAGTTAAGGTGCGTTTACACGTCGGCACAATGAGTTACAAATATCATCTTCCCGTCATTCCAGGCACATTCTTGATATTCCTTATGTGATGTACAGCACCTGAATATGGTTCTTAAATGGACGTTTAGTGCGTGCCATTCTGGATATTCGTGGAGCTTGTTTTTGGCTGCCAAAAAAAAAAAATCTTCCACAAATATCAAGAATCGCCTCAATATATGAAGTTTGTAACTGAGCGTGTTGATTAGTTGTGATGCGTGACGGCATTCGTAATGTATTCTTGTTGGTTGCGGT